>WEIU01014500.1:531921-605698 GCA_013389925.1 Aegithalos caudatus
CCCCCCCCATTTTTTAAAATACTTAACAGTATCTCTCTGTGATTTCTATACCTAACTCCTCAGAGCATAAGGTGCAGAGTATTCGGCAATGAAAATAGAAGAAATACATGCTTGCAAACTGCCATCTGGTCAGGTTATGGAGGGCTACATATTTCAGCCTTGACTGCAAACACAAGTACAGAGAAACCCTTTCAAAAGATTCTGTGTTTTGGAATAATTTCTTGGTTAACAGGAGATAATGAAATTTCCTTATCATAATGCACTGTAGAGATCCAGGACAACAACAAGCTTGGTGGAACAGTCAGCTTTGATGATCTGTCTTTGCTGGCCAACTTGAAGGTCTATCTCCAAAGCGGAGGAAAGCTGTGGAAGAACATTCTGCAGTGTTCCTGATTTCCAAAAAAGCTCTGCTGGAGAGGTGTCAATAGAAGGTCACAATTTGGTTGGGAATTGGCTGCTCCAAACTATTTGAGAATCCATGGCCAAAAATTCAACTGTGCTGTTATGGACATGTGGGGTGAAAAGAGAGTAGATAGAGGGCAAATCAAACAAAATAAGTCTCTAACCTGAATTTTTCTGCAAGTTCCCTGTCGATCAGACAAAGAGGAGCAGGTGGTCTGCCCAGGAGGCAAAGATGAAGATGCCTTAACATTTAGTTCTGAACAGCACATGAAAAATGTCATAAGATCCTAGGAATGACACTCCTCTTTTCCCTTGCACTGTATGTGCCACCCTCTGGCACTCAGAGGTGCCTCCCTTCACCGGGCCACATCACGTTGAGCCAGCGTTTGCAACTCACAATTTTGTGTGCGAGACATAAGAACAAAATATCAACACGTGAAAAAAAACCTATGGTGCATCTTTTCACCAGATGGACAGAAGCTTCTCGTGGAAAGCACCCACTTTCCTGCTGGAAGAAATCTTTTAAATACCCAAGTCTGTAAGAGAAAGAGTCCATCCTGGGCTTTTGCTTAGAGATGCAATGCTCAAAGCACACTGTAACTGGAACTCCAGAAGGGAATAACCATCACAAGAGAACTAAGAAAAGATCTTTTATAACTATCAGAGATAACTTGGAAGTGATAGATGCTGGCATACCCAGGGACAAAGCATTCTGACAGGCAAGTAGCACATCCAAGTACTTATGGACATCTATAGTTAACTCCCTGAAGTCATTAAAAAGCAAAAAGATAACAGCTTCTGATAAAAGAAAAAAAACAGAATGATTTGTTTATTGAGTGCTTGACACAGGTGGACAAGTACACAGAGTTAACTGCCTCTGTTTCATAACAGACAAGGAAATACATATTTTTTACTAAAGCAAAGCTCTGAAACTGAAGTTAATGCTAACTTCGAAGTGTAATTCTGCTTGAAGGAGTGGCTGTAAAAATGGCATTCTCCTACTCGAAAGATCTATTTCTTGTATGTTTTCTGGGTCACATCTGCTTATTTGAAACAAGATTTTTTAGGATCTTTAATCCTGTTAGCCTGCAGACCAAAGACAGCAAATGGAAAGTGAGAGAGGCTCCTGAATGCCAGCCACTTAACCCCACTCAAAACAGAGGGGATGATCAGGTGTCAAGAAAAAGCCCGAGATTTGGCAGGCAGAATCCTTACGGATCTGAGGATGCACAAGAAAGAAAGGAAAAAACCTGGGTACTCAGACTCCAGGTTGCATATGGGAGGCTGGCTGCTGAACAAAATCTCTTTTCCTTGTAAACGGAACATATTTGGTGTGAAAAGCCCTGAAAGACCACACGTTCTTTTATACAGCAACCTCTGAGAGTGCGGTGCTATTTCCCTTTGCCTAGAGAATGACAAAAAAAAAGCAAGGAAAAGACTCTCTGCAGAGGTCACCTGGTCCCAGCTCCTGGTCTGAGGCACTGCCAGACTCATGTTGCTTGCAAAGGGTCCATCTTTCTCTTTTAATATTTTTATTAGAAGGAAAAGCCAGCTATATCCCTTTGTAGGATCTGACTTGGCTTTATAGAGCAAGCATGAAAGGGTTCAGCAATGCTTCAAAACCTGTGAAATAACAACAGTAATCCAAAGCACATGTCACATTTTTATCATTCTCCACCTCTAGAGTTCAATTTGGGTTTTTCTCAGGCACCCAGTTTCTTGCTGGTAAACTCCTAGCTTTCCAAATGTAAGAAATGATTATGCCTGAATCATTTTGCCCATGTTTCACTTTGGTTTCTGCACGTCTAATTCTACAGGCAGGGCAGCTGGGACTGGCAGAGCTGCCCTGGACATAGGGACATGTGCAGCCACCAGCCATGGGGCTGATGCCAGAGGCACACACTGCACTATTCCCCCCACAGGGTGGGTGGAAAAAATGAGTATTGAGAATAAATACAGCAATGACTCACAGGGGTTATAGGGCTGGAACTGAACACAGTGAAGCGAGATTTTTTTTGTTCTGAAAAGGAGCTATGTGAGTTCAAAAGCAGCATTGGAAAAGGCTTTTAGAATGGGTTCCAAAAAGCCATGGCAGTTAAGAAGGTTTTCCCATCTTCATGCTTCCCTGTTCAAAGGCACACAGTTCAAACTGAGGCAGCAATGCATTTCAAAAAGCCAATACCATTTCCCTCATTAACCTGAAAACCCTGAAGAGATCAGGCCTCCTAATTTATTAAACTAGAACGTTTAAAGCATTTTCTGCATGTCCAGTCTAACGTTTGCTAATTCACCTCTATATGAATCTCCATCCATTTGCACCCAAATTCCGATTGTATCAAAGGAGGTTTCCTTACTTTACTGGCTCCCATGACTCCCGCTCAAAGCCCCTGTGAATTGACTGTGCAATTGAGGACTCCATCAGATCGACATATCTAACAACAAGTGGAGCAAACAGGTCTTGGAGGTGTTTGTGGAATTTTCCATTGCACAAATTATCTAGAATAGATAAATAAAAGTATAGTAAGACACTACTGTTACTACAACCTCTGTAACAAACCACAGCGTGGCACTTCATCAAACAATGAATTTGTCAGTGAACAGGAAAACTTTAAGTACATAACAGGAGCTGGAGTTCATGACACAGACAGCAGGAATGACTTCTTACTCAAAACAAATAAACAGACAATGAACCTTCTTTTCCATTAATGTCAAACTTACAAATACATTATCACCTCCTGTGAATAAAACCAGTGTAAGAAACACAGCATGGCAAACATTATGGCTTTAGCAGGTGGAAGAATAATTTCTTCTTTAGTTTCTTAGTAGCATGATGCTGGAACTTGCTTTCTGAGGATGACTCCCTGGCTTTTTTCATGTAGTCTTAGAAAGCTAGCTGGGGTCCTGGTTTAGGACCTAGATAATGCAATGCCAATTTTGCCACCACTTCCCCAAGGAGGGTTGGATTACCCAGCAAAGTGGCAAATCCTCACATGGGTTTTGAAAGCATGGGCCCAAGTGCTTCGAAGAATTGTCTCATTTCACAAAGCACTATTCTTCTGAACTACTTCTTCTCCCATTTACTTTCATATTTTCCTCCCTTCAATAAAATCTTAAAGCAGGGAACAGTTTACTCCATGCTAAATAAATGCAGTACACACAAATAAAACAATACACACATTTAATGACAATAAGATATAGAGTACCTAATTCCCTGCTTATCAGACAGCCAAGAGACTTGAGAAGATGAAGAAAAATAAAAGTTCAACTTCCCACATTTGACTGTGGTGATTTAAGGGGTGTGGCTTTTACTAGTAGCAATAGAATAAAATCAAGCTGATGCTAAAAGAGTTTGCAAATCTGTAAATCTCTGCCCATCTCAGTTCTCTGCGTGCTCTCTGCGCAGTAAGGAGAGGCTGAAAGCATTATCAGTAACCTGAGCCGCCCACTGAAAAGGAAATGATCAGAATACAAAATACATACAGTCACTACGGAGGGAATCGTTTATGAGCTGAAAGAGCGGGAAGCTGTCCCAGGTGTCTGGGGGTTGCACCTCTAATGCTGCATCCATATCCACTGCAAACAGGGACAGGAAGGTCTCCGCGTGCTCAACCATTAGGTCTGACCACCAAGCAAAGGCCTTCAGAGTTGGTAGAAAAAGATAATAAAGACGTGTATTAGTTCTAATAAAGCACAGGGAAAGATGTTAGGCCACATAGCTTAAAAATAATAATAATAAAAAAGTGTATCTCATGGAAGCTATCTTTATTGTAAAGAGAACAGTGCTTTGGAGCGCTAGCCTGCATGGGCAGTGCTAATCACAGAATTAGGCACTGCTGTTCTAACACAAAGGTTTCTTGTAGAGGATCTCTTCAGAGCTCCACTGTAAAGGCATGCAGCTGAGAAGGTTTCATCTGTTCAATTTACAATAAATTACTTCATTCATCATTAATGATAATAATTATCATGAAAAAAAAATGACTATTTCTTATTTCTAAAGTACAGAAATTTGGGAGTTTCTTCACTGTGCTTGTGGGTTCTGATGTGTTTTTCAACAGCTTAAATTCTACTTGGATTCAGTACTTGCATTTGTCTTGAAAACTAGAAGCCTGAGACATTAAAATCTATCCTAAATCATTCACATTCTGTTTTAAAGATATTTCAAACATCCCCAGTAAAAGTTATTATAGCACTGTTCATTTTACATGGTTAACTAACACACTACCACTTTCATGATGATACTGATTAGGAATCCATTACAAAGCTCTACTATCAACATGCTAAGGTTAAAAAAAAACAAACATCTACAGCAGGCCTATATTTTCACAGAGGCAGGAAAAACATATGTCTAAACTTGAAAACCAAAAAATACCAGTGAGGTAACTCATTCTCATGCACATGGGTCCTTAAAGTTTGCTGTGCGGGCTCTCTGAGGTGACATTCACATCATACATGGCTCAGATGTGAATGCTGCAAATGCATGCAAGCATGTTCAGTAGTCACTTCTGGCTGGGAACATGCAATATGAGAAGAGCTGTCCATAGGACCATGTGCTGTCATTTTGAAGTGATAGGAAATTACTCAGTGACTTAAAGGAGCTAAGGAACAGCTTTGCGGCACTTGGCAAGAAAAAGAAACCTCTAGCTTAGGCACGAGAGTGGAGATGAAACAGAAGAGACTGGGAATGGAGGAGTCAGTTTGAAGAATAATTGCCAGCCAGGGAGGGGCATTTTTTGCAGGTTTTAGCAGGCATGAATGAGCAGAATGGGCTTTCACTCTCTCAGGGTTCAGTTTTGATTCACTGATGAAGAAATGCACTGATGTGCACAGCACAACTCCAGCTACTGTTTCACTCGGTCATGGAGAACACCCCTCCTAAGACAAGTTATTAACGTAAGTTTTCCTGTTTTGCCTCAACTTCTCAGCTGCCAGTGATATTGGCAGGGGGTCCTTGGAACTATTTCTACTCCTTCAATCCTTTAAAATAAAAAGCAGACTGACACTGCCCTTCTATTATTCCATGAGTTGATATAAAATTGATATGAAGGTATGGATAGATTGGGCATTTCACTTGGCATTCTGTTCCCAGAGCACATCCAAGATGTAAAATAACCAAAATAACCACATGACCCCTAAACTAATCTTAATATTGGGCCTGCCCTGTAATGGGGGTGAAGATGTGGCCAAGGTGAGTTGTGCCATGAAGGCACAGCTTCAGTGTCTGCCCATGCCTGAAGCAGCAACACCAGCAGGTGAGTGTCCCAGTGGTCATGGCATGGGGACAAGGTGTCTGCAGCAGAGTTCTTTGTCTGCAAACTGTCTTCAAGCCCATGGAGGAAGCTGCCCAGCTCTGCTGCAGCATCTCTGGCTTAGGGATGGATGCTCAGGGGTGCAGTGGTAGTGGTGACAGTGGCCCTGGGCATCTGCAGAGTCATCACTCGGGAAAAGCCAAAACCAAGGCGAGGGAGCCTGTGTGGGGCTCAGATGTGGAACAGTGCCCTTCAGCTCCTCTCCACATTTGGTGCTGGTGTCCAGCCAGGCACAGGGCTGAATGCCTGTGAGTGCCATACTGGGAGGCACCAAAACACTGAGACCACAGAGGGACCCAAACCAGCAAGATGTGGGTGTGCTCCTGATGCCTGCTCCAACCTGCTCACAGAGGTGGGTGGGGAAGGAGCGCTGCTGAGCAGTGGGGCTGTGCAGGGTCCTCTTGTGGTACCAACGCCTGGCTGTGGTTTTCAGGGAGGCTGCAGAGGCTGTCCTTGCTCTGATGTGGTTTCTCTGGCTGTGCCTCTGCCTGCCCAGAGCCTGCCATGCTGGCACCCACCCAACACTGCCCACAGGTCTGCGGGCATGGAGCGACCGCTACGAAGGGACTGATGGAAACAGGCATTTGGGGGAAAGGGAAAAGAGGGGAGGCCAAAGAATGTCTTCTGTAACAAATCCCAACATAAACACTTCAGAGTCCTGCAATAAGAACCTGCTTTCGTGAAAAGGGAAAAAAAGAGCTATTTTAAATAAAGAAAAGCATGTGATCATTGGTGGGAAAAAAATATGCCCAAACCAGTAACAGTTTCCTTTTTGCTTGCAAAGTCAAATTTTACCCCGTAATTCTCTAACTTACATCAGGATCCTCAACCTCCTCCCTAATTTCTGTAAGCAGGATTGGTAACACCATATTAGAAAACCTCTTTCAAGATGGTAACATTTCATTTATTTACCATCTACTTACCTGCTTTGCTTAAATAATAATGTAAAGGGGGGGAAAGTGTGCTTTCTAGCCAAACACACCCATTATTGTATATTTTACACATGGATACACATGTATATATGTATGACCTCAAGGAGTTAAGATACATATATACATATACACATATGTATACATAGAGAGAGAAAACACACGTTTAAAAACAGGTGAATGGCATTGTCTCTGGCATTTGTCATCAGTCATCCAGAGGAAGGGAAAGGGAGCTAGGAGACATCTGATGATACAATGACAGACCTCCTGCTCCCAGATTACCGACATAGGCACACAGATTCTGCTGTTTCTGCCCATGCTGGGTTGCTTCTTTCTTATGGCTAAGACAAACTCAACCTACTAGATATGATACTCCTCTTGTAATGATTTTTGAACATTCTCTGAGTGTTATTTTCTACATTCTCATTAGGGAATGTGCCTGAATGTCCACATGGGGGAAAAAAAGGGACATGTTAATTGCAGAAACTATTATTTTTCAGTAAAGTAAGGCATTTCTTCAGTAACCAGTACAACTTAATTTTCTGCTGAATAACTGAAGTAGACCATAGAGTCATACCTCACAGATCAAGCCTTCTCCAGGTGAGTGACAACATATATAAAGAAAGTCACCTGGAATTATATGGAGGGGAAAAAAAAGTGTAGTACCTCAGCAGTGCTCATTGCACCGTGACAGCACAATGTTGCTATAAGACATAATAAAAATCAGCGATAAACCACCCAGCCTCTTCTCTCTTTTCCCTGGGTGCAATTCAAAGTGTGCAGAGAGCTGGCCAACTGCCTGTGCACTGCTGAAATGCCACAGCCACCCTCAGGACAGGGATTCAAAAATGCAGACAGTGTGCTGGGCTTCTGAAGAGAGATGGATTTCATCCTTCCAAGTCACCGTTCAGAACGAGGGATTGGGATGCCTCCTATCTGTGTTGGCATTAACCTTCTGTCTCTAATCAAAACCTTGTGACACAAAAGATGCTGGAGAACCATTCTGAGCCTTCCTCCTCACGTGAGGATCTTGGCAGTGTGGCTGGCTGAGTGTGACTGGTCCTGCAACTGCTTCCTCCTTTCAAAATAAGCTGTGCTTTAAAAAACAGCTCCTTCCCAGCTGGTTGTACGTCCAGCCTGTGCTAGTGAGGAGTGGAATTAAACAGTTTTACACAAGCATAGTGCTCTCAAGCACTTGCTTTAGTAAAAACGAGGTTTATTTCACTCTTCACCCCATATATTCTCTCTCTACATATAAATACTGTATATCCAGTACATGGCACATACAGACAAAACCAGAGGAAGACCACTACCATTCTAGGCACTCGTGTGGTACTTAGTCCATCTCCACCACAGTCTACTAGAGGTTGGGTGAATGCAAACGACAGGTAACAACAGGCTGAGGAGCGAGTCCAGGCAGGTAGGGTTGTGTTGGGATGTAACTGCAGCGCTTGTAAAATATACCCATTGCTGCATGCATGGACTGCTATGCCACATTTACCCTCCTGTGTCAGGCTACCAGCTCTGCAAGCAGCCGACCCAAAGTTGCTGTTACATTCCTCGGTCAAAGTTACGGAAGCGAGGGCAACCAGGGTAAAATCCCAGTAGGAAACATGGCACTGAGAGGGCATGCACGGAGTATGACAGGAGTGACTCGTTTCATTCGGTTTAGTCACATACCTCTTTCCCCTGCCAGGATCATCCAAGATTGAATGAACAGTAGAAAAACAGGGAGGAAATTTAAATATGTAATCAGGCATCAGTTGGGTTTTGTGGATTGCTGTGTATTATCAATAAGTAAAACTATACTGCATATTTAATACACACTGGAATGATTTTTAGGTGACTGTGAAATTATTTATCAAATGGTCTTAATGCAAAATATTGTGAGTATATCTATATCTATAATCTATATATCAGTGGGAAGGAAAAGAGAAAATAGTAAAAGAGTGCAACAATACCTACAGTCATAAACAACAACTGTTCACTCTGAATTTTACAATTATTAACTTCTCAATACGCATTCAAGAGCACCAGATTTACCGAGAACTCAGGGCTCAATCCTGCAAATACTTACATGGGTATGCAACATCACCTGCTCAGGCAGAAATGTCCTGACGTGCTGAGAGCAGGACTACAGCCAGCCATGCCAGCTGCCTGTGGGATCAAATGTTTCCAGGATCAAGCCTCATGATTTTCTGGTGTATATTTGACTATGACATGGTTTCAGTAGTTTTAAAACACGAATCTTTCTCTTAAGGTGCTTCGAAGAGTTCAGAGTGCTTGTGTTAGGCCTTAGATAACCCAGACAATAAGTAACACAGCATGGTTCATCCTAACCTCTGTGACTAGTAATTGAGGTATTCCCAATAAGCCAAGGCAGAAGAGGCCAACAGGAAATCAGGTGAGTTAATCATGTACTGGAGGGGCCCCGGGAGACCCCTGAAAACAACCTGAATTCTCAGAAAGGGGCAGAAAGGAGAATTGTTCTGTTTTGTTGCAGTTTTCCATGCTTCCCTCCAGACAGCAGGAGCGGCAGCTGCGGCAGGGACCCCGCTCATGCTGGCTGGAGGCACACACACACACAGGTCATGATTTGGAAATACGACCTTTCTGGAAAGTGGACAGGCTTGCTCTTGCAGGTTGTTGGTGGTGAACATTTTGGCCAGATTCTGCTCCTGCTGGCACTGTCAGAAAGGCTGCAAACTGACATTGAGGAGAGCACAACTCAATTAATTCACCCTTTAGCCCTCCCTCCTCTCTGAAAACACATTCCTCCTGAAGTGTACTTTGCCGTCATCGTACTTGAGCGTACTTTCAGCTTTTAAAAAAGATAACCCAGCACCAGTTGGGAAGACATCACACAAATATACAAAGCTCCCACCGGATCCTGTGGAAGACCTGGGGGGACACCACCTCGCTGGGGACGCTGCTCACCTCTGCATGGTGCTCTTCATTTTGCTGCAGGACTTCAATTACCAACTCTGCCAGACGTATTGTATCTTCTAACTTTTTGGCTGGTGTGACTAACCGGCCTACATTCTCTGTAGTACAAGAACTCAAGTTAAAAGGAAGGCAGGGTGAAAAGCTAGACGAAGAGTAAGTTATTTTAGAGGTTAAAAAAAAAGAACCATAATATTCTGCAGCTTTAAAGATCTTTTCATGCATATGTTAAATGCTTATATAATTAGTACTGAGCAAACCAGAAAGCCACATTCGTTATTATACTATGAAAATACAGTGCTCCAGCTCCAAATTTTACAATATTGTCAGAGTTGGTTTGCTTTATGGTGGCACTTTATTAGCTCAAATAAGAACATCACATTCCCTAAAGACAGCATCTGGCCCCTAATGTATGAACAATATGTATCCTAAGACGTAGATGATGCTATTATAGGAATCATGTCTATATTATTGAAAAATTCTTTTAAGAAGATCAATTCAAACAAATCTGTCTGCACTTGTAATAAATTGTCAGACTCGAGCAATTTAAATGTCACCTGCTACTAAAAGCAAAACTCGCAGGTCTGTCTTGCTCCAGGATTTAACTCCACAAGGGTCAGGAATTACGCATGCTTGAGGGAGTGAAAAGTGGTAAATCCCACGCTCATAGGTAAGATTTGTATGGGAAAAGAGATGCAACTTTACAACAAAAACCCCGCAAAACAAACCAAAGAGTTTAAATCCTGGAGCTTGGTGTTCACCTATGTTGAGTTATTTTGCAGAGTTTTCTGAAAACTCTAAAAAACAATTAAATTATATTCTTCCAGGTAATTTATATTATTAATAACACATTAAAAATATGAGGTGCTAACAATATGGAACATTTAGAGCATTTCACTAGAAATAATGTAGAGGAAAAGAAAATAATCACAATTTCCCTGAACGACAGCTTCTGCAGAGCTGACCACAGACATGTCTCTCTGGTTCACACCCAGGTCCCAGTCCCAGCTCTCCTGAGTAGCAAGGGTGAAGAGGGGCACTTCATTACACAGCCAGTTCATAGCTCTGCATCCATAGGTATTGTGGCCTCTCCATGGTAGAGGAGAGCTATCAAACAGCAGCTCACTGCCCTGGGGTGTGCAAACTCTCCCTGTGATGGTTGTTTGGAGCAGGAGTGGATTGGGAGACCTGCCCCCTTGGGATCCATATGCCAGCAGGCCGGGTACTGACTGGGCATCTCGCTCCCGCCTTCCACACACCATGGCTTTTTCCCTAGTGTTTTGGTCTTGTTTACTGATGGGACAGAAACTTGAGGTTGCACAAGGTGGCCTGTTCTTCTTGACTGGGTCACCCAGGAAGAAATCCCTGCCTTGCTGAAGGCTCAGGAAGCATCTGGGACTTTATTTTCTCCCTCAAAGTCTTGCCAGCCACTATTTTTTTCCCTGAATACCTGTTTGCAGGTTACACAGTTCCCATGAAAAGGAAAGCTGTATGTCTCAGGACAGTCCCAAATGTGGCTGTTTTTTGGAGGAGCTCAGCAAGCTGGAATCTGGCACCATAGGGGCTCAGCTTGGCTGAGGGATGGTAAAACACCATGCAAATGAATTCTACAATTTTACTGATTTATGGCACAGATAAGGGCCTTGGGTGTTTCCTCTGCAGTTTTGCTGCTGTTTCTTGTATCACTGGAACTAAAAGAAAAAAGAGAAAAAAAAAATAAAAATCAAGATTCCCCTTGATATTTTTTTCTGAGAAAATCCTGAAATTGGAGAGCTCCTGTTTAACTCCTTGGTTTTTGTTCTATACTATCCAGCACCTCAATGGCTACAAGAACTAGAAACCACTTCCTTTTGCAAAAGGAGTCCAAAGACAGATCCCTCAGTAAGATCTGGTTGTTTCTGCACCTCTGAAGCCAAGGGGAAGCTTTTCCATTGATCAGTGCAGCATCAGGCCCATTCTCATTTGCAACATTGATCTGCTCTCAAATATAACTAAAAGACAAAAGTGTTAATAAGAACAACTGCTCAAAGATGCTGTCTTTAAAGAAAATATTGATGCTTATATAACTTTGGCAGCCAGCAGATGTCAATCTTAATTTTTTTCCTTCTTATTTTAAATATTTCCCTGGTTAAGTTACTATACATCAGAATATTCTGCTAAGATAGCTGGAGCACTGACAGTTACATGAAACGTATACGATATACTTATCAAACATTTCATCCAACATCATGTAAAGCTCATACATATTTATAATTTCCATGCAAAATGTTATGCAACAACAATGTTATTTTGTGCTGACGTTGATATTTGAAAATGTTGCATATGTCAGACATTGCTAGACAAAAAAATGTGGACATTTTGAAATAAATGCTACCTCTAAATCTCTAAAACCTACCACGTCGCACTAGGTGTTTTGTATAAAGCTGCGTATGAGGACTAGCTTTCTACTGCTACACGAGCGGCTGCTAGACTAGAAAACCACTGAATAAAAGAAAGGAAGACTATTACAGTACTTGGAGGCTGTTTGGCCATGCCTTTGAGCATATGATCTATCATGTTAGTCTGCGTTTGAGGAGATGATGGTGGCCCAGCCGGCGGCTTAGGCTTGGGCGGACGGGCTGGTTGTGCGTGACGGAGAGAGAGACGCCAAAAAGTAAAGAGACAAATGACTTCATAAACAGCGACAAAAAGATGGAAATTTCAAAAGGAACATAAGCAGGAATGATCAAATACAAATGGAATAAGCTGCTGGGTTTTTGCTTATCGGTATTTGGGGTACTACACGGTATTGACACCATTTGACAACACATATTCTAGAAGTCAGCAGATTCGAACGTCCTACAGTAGTGTGCAATCAGAAAGCTAAAAAATTCAATGCAAGCATGAAACTGCACTTCACGCAGTCACACAAGGAGACTGAGATGGGTTAATTCAGTTAAAACTCTGGAATTCAGAAAAGGTGAACTACAAACACGACTTGAAGTCAGCTCCCCAATGCTTAGGCACGTTTAGCAATAGAATAATGAGCCATAAGAATTAATTGCTTTGCAAATATCAATTACACATTTTAGAATTAAACGTCACTGTTGGTTAAAGGGAGCTATAAAATATTCTTGTGCAATTTAAACATGTAAAAAAATCTGTCACTTAAAAATGTGTGGTTCCTGATCGTTTCCAGCTCATTTAATTATTTTCAACTTGGAATTCTAGTGGCTTTTATATTCTGGGTTGAATCATATATAAAAACTTGCCAGCTCTATCAAATATGTTACTTGCTATTCCAAATGTTAGAATACTGCAATCAGGACTTGACCCATCTGTCATATAGTTTACAATATCAGCATAGGAAAAATTCAAAGAAAATAGCCTTTCCTTTTACATACACCCAGAGAATAAATTATATACTGTGAATATATTAACACAATAGTTTCTATTCCTTTTAATAACAGTTTTTAGCAGCATTGTGACTATTTTTAATCATGTCATTTGCAAGGAATCTGGCATATTTATCTGGACATTCTATTGCCAAAAGTCCTTGCCATTTTGCTTGCATTTTCCAGTGGGGAAAAAAAAATCAGTTGGCTTGTGCAAAGGAGATTTCTGATTGCTTTTATTTCTCACAGAACTATAACACTTATCCAAGTATAATAAAGAATATTCAGGTAAACCATTAAGGAGTGTTAGGTTGGTGCCCCTCTCCATACACAGGGATAGATAAACATACATACATAAAAACACACACAGTGCACACGTGTGTGCACATGCACACGCACACACACACATTTTTAGTCTTTTAAGCTGTGTAATGATTAATTCAGACTCTCAGATTCAGCCTACTGGCTTTCTTTGTTTTCCTTGTTTTCTTACAACAGGAAAAGGAAATCTATTCAATCATCTCTGGAGTAACCCTGATCTTTGTTCAACATTTATTATGGGTGACTTTGTCCCCAGAAACAAACCTCTCAGCCTCAAGTGACAAAAATAACTGCTTTTTGGGCATTGGCCTAACGACTTTGGCTCTACTTTAGAACATTAGCAAGAATTCATTTTGGCTACTCCCTGATTGCTCCTGAGCTTGACATGCAGATGTAGGAAGAATATTTTACTGCCCATCACTATGGAGAGCAGTTTATGCCAAGGTCTCTGGATAGGAAGGGATGGTGGGGAGTGGGAATTGTACATCTCCTCCCACCCATGTCTGACAACCACAGGGCGGGAACCCCTTGCCACCCAAGAGAGCCTGTTGGGTGGCAAAGTTGGTGGTGTCAAAGACAGAGAGTTCTTCCTAAGAGTGCCAAAGCCAAGCTGAAAGGAAATCTGAGTTGCACCCCATTGCACACTTCAGCTCTACAGCCCTCAAGCATCCTTAAATGTGGAGTCTAGCCCCTGCACCCCTAACAGCTACCCATCCAAAAATAGCTCTTAGGCTTCACAGACACCCAGACTCCAGAGTGTTGAACGGGCCTGATTAGCACAAGTGTTTTCTGTCCTAGGGAAAAGTCATTAATAGAGAAGGAGGAGGAGGAAAAGGCAAGAGATGCAGCAGCATCTTCACGAGTCGCTAGTGCAGCGCGTACAGAACAGCTTGGAGGAGGCTCCCGCTGTGCAGTTGTCAGCACAGTGCCCCGGGGTGGCTCTCACTTCTCTGGGGGGCCTGTGAGAGACCCCTCCAGCACCTTACCCTGCTCCTGGCATCCCCTCACCACCACCCGCTCTTGGAAACAAGCTCCCACGAGGCACTGGAGCAGGCTAAGCAACAAACTCTTGATATAATTCTGATCTGGCCCAATCTACACAAATATTCAACTCTTTTCGCACATTTCAGTTTTTCAGACCCAAATTCAAGGCTCTGGCATGATGGCTGAGGAACCACCTGGAGCTGAAGGAGGGGAAGAGTTCTCTCTGTTCCTGGGGACACTGAACACCCATGAGCCCCAACTTTTCTTTGTTGTCTCTTTATTGCAAGAAAATTTAAAAGATTAAGGTCTGGGTAAGGAAAGGGATTAATTTCCTCTGTAAATTTAAACAGAAATGGGGTTGTGACAGCCATGCACTATGAGGCACTAGAGTTCACATACTTCTCTAGGTCCAGGTCTCAAGAGATGACATGTGAGGTCCCTTTCAGGGGTGGCTCAGCTAACACTCAGCGTGAGGGAGATGTGTGAGGCTGGATGAGTTTTATGGCACTTGCTAGTGATCAGATGCAGTGTGTGACAAGTTTTGCTTCACCTCGGCTTTTCTTTTTTCCCTGCTTTTTCCTCTCTGGTCCCTCACTACAGCCAGAAGCTACTACAGTTTAGTATCAGAAATGCTCTTGTACTTGCTGCTCATGTGTGTCAGATGAATAAGATTTAAACACCTTCATCATTGAAATCAGAGCCAGGAGCAGCTTCTTACTGCCTGACAAAGTGCTCTCCTGGACAAACTTCTTCTACAGGTTTTTATGCTTCTGCATGATACTAGTACATAAAATACTTGCAGAAGCTCAAATTACTTGGAAAATCCTGGGTTTGTGCTTGCAATGAGCTTCAGCCTGCAATAACAGGTACATTGATAAATCTGTGCTACTTTGGGTATGGATATTGCACACAATTCATTGTGTGTGACTCTTTACAGACCAGAAGATTTTTGAGCTATGTACTTCTCCCTTGGCACCCTGATTTCTGCTACATGGGTTACTAAGACATCAGCAACATTAAGAATTATACTTGCAATAAGAGAAGAACATTATTGACTTTCGATATTTTTTAGAAGCGTAGCCACTGAGGCAATGATTTCCTCATAATAATTAAAATATATATGACCCTTGCCAAAGGCTTTAGCATCTAAGCATTATGTGTGCATTCATTTGTGAGCCAATCATCAAAACAATACAAAAAGCTGCTGTTCTCAATACAACTATAAAGCATAATAGGCTTAGCCCAAGGACGAGGAACGGCAGCCTGTTATTATACTCATGAAATTAATTTGCGTGGATCTGAAAGGGATTTCAGTGATGGTATTTTTTCTCTCAAAATAAGATGTTTTATTTTAAAGGAAAGAAAAAAATCATAGAAATGGTGGGGTTTTTTAATTCAGAAAGAAATACCAATTCACCTCAAAACCTCAAAATACTGAAGAAAGAACTGCTCTCCTGATTTTCTAATGATTATTTAGCCTAGTTAAGAATTTGTACCTATCTGAATTGTGTCTCATGCCCCAGGCAGCAAGTTGCTCCCGCAGTTGGTGGGAGACTCATAGAAAGATAACATCAGAACGCAGATCTCCAGATTTCTGAAGCTCTTGCAATAACTTTGTACTGCTTCAGACACTGCCTTTGAAAGGGCAAGAGGAAATCTTGAAAGCTGCATACCAATTCTTTGTTAAACACAGCCGAATGCCACTTCAAGAATGAAACAAATAAAGCAGCATTTCAGCACACACTGATACAGGTTATAGTCATGCCTGAGTGAAAGTACAGGATTTATTAATGACTTCAGCCTCCACTCCTGCACACAAAGATGGATGTTTTCATATACTGTACATTTTTATTTACTCAAAGAATGCAATTTTTTTTTAAGCTTTGTGGTTTATCACAAATTCTGGAGTGATTGCCCAGCTGGGGTTGGGCTGACAGATCACACAGGACCTCTCCTTGCCTAAGACATGGTCAATCCACAGGCAGCTCAGCTCCTCAGCTGAGTTATGTGCACAGAGCTTCCCAGGCTGAGATCCAGAAATAGGGAGGGCGAGTGACGTAAAGTGAGCATGGGACTGTGACAAGGGCCAGTACGAATGCCTTGGAAAATGCCACTGCTTCTTAACAACCTGCTGTGTTGCTCTAGTCTAAAACCAACCTCTCCTGCACCCGTTTCCTCGGTGCAGGACGCCTTCCACGCCTGCTGGGGCGAGTGTACGATCAAGATGCTCCATGGCTGGTGCCAGCTCGGGCTGACGCAGCCCAAGCTGCCGTGCTCAGTCCCTCTCCTGTGGGTGCACCCAGGTCCCCAGCCTGACACAGGCACCTGAAAGATGTCTGCCTTTGTGCAGGCACTGCAGCTGCCCCTCACTGCTCTGTGGGCAGCACTGACTCCTGAGCTGACCGGGTTCCAGCTTCACACCCACGTGGCATCACCACTGGGTGTGTTCTCAGGTGAGGTGAAGCCTCCCCAGGAGCCCACCCAGGGAGGACAGTGTGTGCCAGCCGTGCAGCAGGGTGAGATGTGGTGCCTTGGGAGGCTCCTTCCCTGCACAGGGGATGGAGAGGCTGCTGGACAAGCAAAGACCTGGTATTTTTGGATAGCCCAAGAGTAGGTGATTTCCTTGGGGACAGAGCAATAGCACTTCAGTGCGTCCTTCTGCTCTCCAGCTACTTTCCATGAGATGTCCCACTGCCCTGCCACCCACACCCTGGCTCTATGCACTGAGGTGAGACCTGTCTCCATCCCCGTGTCTCCTTCACTGCTCATCTCTGTGCACCAACTCAGCACTACCACGAGAAACCTCTCCTTACAGAGACCAAACCCAAATCGCAATATGAGAATTACTCAGTCTGAAAACTGAAACCTCCCCCTCCAGTCTTACATCAAACACAATCAGTTGTCAAACTGACAACTTCTGCCTTGTCTAGCACCACCTCTGAAGCTGCCAGTACCCAACTCCAGCAGTGCAAGGTGGTACTTGTGTTCATGGGATCCCTGTGCATAAGAGATGGAGATGTTATTATTTTCTAAAATAATTATGTATTCCTAACTTACATAAATAAACACTTATTAAAAGGTTACAATTATTAATCTGAGTGTTAGTAGCTTTGTCTAATTAATAATTAAACTAAGTAATTTATTTTTAATTCTTTCAGCACGGTTTCCTGTTTAATGTTCTATTTCAATATTTTAATGCAAGGCAAGGGACTACACACTTCTCAGGAGAAAGAAGAACCAACGGGTAACACTTGTGTGTTTAAGCAGTTGTTTTCAGTGTCTTATTTTTATTCTTGCTTCTGGCAAAATAAAAAAAGTCAGGCCAAACCCCAGTCACTTTTGACTCCACTTAAGCTGAGGAACCAGTTTCAAGTGAGTCCTTCTGACCTTGCCTGAAAATTTTTTATTTAAAACAAAGGGAGATTTGTGGGCACAAAGCAGTGGAGTCACACCTCCCTGTGCCCTTTCACTTGCTCCAGGCATTGGGAAGAAGCAGGTTATTTTTAAACAAGCTGGGCTGTAGGAATGTCCTTCTGAATTTCTAAACTGCAGGCAGGTGACAGGTTGTTGCAGCATGCACAATGTTCCATGCAGTTAGTGTGCATAGTGCACAACAGCCTGTGCTCACTCTAATCATTACAATTAATAGTAATAATTGGGCTTGTTCCATTTACTTTTGTTTATTTGCACCTTTCATAGATGTAAGGAAAATTATTCTCCATTTTCTAAATATTGATTGTTATTTATGGGCCAAATTTGAGCTGAGGAGGTCTGGGAAAGCCAGAACCTGGCCCAGCCTGTTGTACTTCTCTCCTAAAGCAATTTCCCTGTGCAAACAGAGCTGAAATCAACTGCATCCTTTATTTTTTTCCCCACAAAACAGAACAATCTACTCACAAAAAGAAATGAACAATCCAGGTTTCAAGGACTTTGGAACTAGGACTCTGGGATACAACAGAAACAAGAAGAGGGGCTGCAGAGCTCCACCATCCCTTCTGCAGAGATGTGCACTTGAGCTGAGCCTTTGCCTTGTTACATGTCACAGGTTATAAACGAGAGACAAACACGACTTCTGTCCCACCAGATTGTTTGTTACACATTAACAAATAAATAGAAATAAAGAAATAAAGAAAAACCCAGTCCTCCCATTAGGGCAAAAAACAGAAGGTATGAAAACCAAAAATGGACGTTAGTTTACTTATAAATGTGCTTGTTAGGTGTGGAAAATTAATGGCCAAATCACCAACATTTTTTCACCCAAAATGAGCTACAGTTCTTTTGAAAAACAAGAAACCTTCTCTTTACAAAAACTAGATTCTCCTCTACAACTGTCTCCTAAGAAGGCACTACATTTCTACAGGGTATTTTTAATCTACGCTCTATTCTATGAAAGGAGGAAAAGGAGAATATGTAGACAGCACAAATTAACTCCTTAAGTATCAATGCATCTCCATTTTCAGCCTGAAGGAGTACATATCTTAAGGAGCTATGAAAATAGAAAACAAAATAAATATAACTCAACAGTCCTAACAATTTATAATGCATATACAATTGTTCACCTGCGTCCTTTTGATTCTCTATATGAAAGAGAGAAAGCAACAAGGAGAGAAAAGAGAGAAACAAGAACAGATATGCAGGATTAATGAGCAAGTGGACCGCACAGCCCCCCAGTTATGCATGATATATGACATTTGAAAAAAAGAAAAGTCGCCCCGTCTCGCCCCCCGCCCCCCCGAGCGTGGGGTTACCGAAGGAAGCTCCTTTCACGGAGGTGAGAGAAAACGCTGCACAAATAGAAAACCAGAGAGGGAGAGCTCTGAGGACACAGAGGGGGTCTCCGAGTGACAGCAGGGTCGGGGTGTCCCCTCCAGAGCTCGGTGCAAAGGAGTAAGTAAAAAAACTGAGGATGAGAGCAAGTAGAGTGCATCCTTTCGCTGAGAGCTAACAGACAGGAGACATTAAGATCTGATGTACAGAGAAAGGACAGCCTTATACGATCTTGTACACAGGATTGGGAAAAGATTTTATACGCAGGAAAAGGGATGGCTTTTTCCAAGTGTCCTTTATCTGACCTCTAGCTCACTTCTCCACAGTGTAGCTGCTACCTTTTGATTGTGTACCAGTGACAAGCACTTTACAAACTGGGGTTACACAGAAGCAAAGTAAAAATGCATTCAGGTCACGGACATAAAGAAGAACTGAAAAAACTTACAGACAGTCTGAGTTTGTCACAAACAGATGGGTTAATTGTCTAACCTGGTTTAGGCTGATAGAAAGTGACTGGACTTCTCACACTGGGTTTCACAGACAGAAGCAACAGACAAGCCAATGCTAAAAGACTTGAAGCAAGGAGAGTGAGTTGGTTTGGATCTGGAGTTTCTTGAGGTAATGAGAACAGAGAAAGTGAGGACAGCATGGAGAGGAGGGTGGTAGGTACTCACGAATGGTTAAATCCATCACTTGAGAGGCCAAGCAGAAGACAGGATGCTCATACATTTCTCTCTTTTTCCCTATAAAAGAGGATTTGGGCATGCAAGAGGCTTAGGTCAGAGGTAAAGAGGTTACAGGCTATAGGTCAGAGGAAAACTTCATATCAGGTTAAAAGAAAAGCCACAGAGTATTTTGGGATACACACAGGATAAAAAGAAGAAAAAAAAAGAACAAAAAGAAAAAGGAGGGTTAAAATTTGAGATCTACTGGATTAACCATTCAGCATGCCCATGAGTCACAAGAGAGGCTGTGACCATGACTCTAGAGGTTTGCTCTGAACCATTTGCAAGAATATAATGATCAAAACATCATGAATAGAGGGAAATAGAATTTCATTGGTTTAAGGCTCCAAGATACTAAGGATTTCAGCCTTCAGTATCTAAGGCTTTCACAGGTATTTCTTCATAAGCATAGCCTCAAGCACTGCTGCCACTGATTTGGTTCTGCATTTCTGAGAAAAGTGCCTTAAACATGTGGCATTCAAATGTCACTCAAAAGCAAGATTTCAAAGCCATGTCCAGCGAACAGGAATGCATCTCACCAAGGTAAACTCGTCTTTTGCTCTTCTAAGGAAGTATTTGAATATACAGTGGACTATGCTCATGAGAGAAAACCTGATGCATGCAGCTGGCGGATGTTGGGTTGTTCAAATTAACAATCCCAGCATGCTCGGAAATTGGTGTTACAACCACTTTTGTGGAAATAGCATCAAAAAGTGGCTGTGGCCAATCACAGATAAAGGAGGAGAAAAGCAGAAGAGAGCAGATAGTGTGGAATGAACTATTTCTCTGAAAAGGCAGCTGGAAAAAAAATAGGTTTGTTGCTTCAAAGTATTCCCAGACCTAAAAGTCGCAGTGCAAAAAGAGGGCAGATAATTAACACAACCAAGAAGAATTGAGGCACAAAAGGAAAAGTACACACTAACTGTTCTACTTTGGAAATGAATGCATTTTTACTTACAGATCATAAAGTTTGTTTTTGCATAGATTTATCTGAAAGAAGAGAGCAAATCTTACCAACGAGTTAGTGATATTTATACAGAGAACCTAAGGGAGCCAGCCCTGGGTAGAAGCATCCATCAACAGAAAAGTTGTTTTTGATTCTCAGTTCTTCTCCATCCTTGTCAAGTGTATTTAAATATTGCATTTTACAGAATACACCAATTAAAGTATCCTCTGAAGTTGAGTACTTCGATAAATTGCCTGATAATACAGTGCTTATGAAACCTTCGCTCCTTCTCTATTTTTGTCACTCATTACCAAGTCAAGAGTTGATAAACATCCTTTTAGTGCCCAATTCTTAAGTGTTTCTCACTGGATGCATAACAATGAATTCATTACCACTGGTACACAATTTGCATCATTAGACAGAAAAAAAATGGAAAAAGAGAGGACATGTCATGTACAGAACCTGGACAATTTGCCATATAATAACAACCCAATTTTTCATGTAAACAAGAACTACGAACAAATCAGAGGGAGTTTTAGTTTGGGGTGTTTTTTTTTCTCCTCTCAATATTGTCCTATAGGCATACAACAATAATCTTGGCTGTGGGAAAGCTTCACATCACACATGACAGAAACCCAGAGTCTAGAGCAGAACATACCATTCATCTGGAACACACAGGTTTAACTAACTGGGAACTTGGAAAAAGTTGGGTGGGAGTTTCAAGTTGGGAACAGCAGCCAACAAGGTACCAACATAAACTGATAACACATAAAGAACGACGAATCATAGAGCTTCAGTAACACACATCCTCCAGCAAACTTTAAAATGTCTTTTTGATGGCTACATGTGTCTCTGGTCACTGGTTATTATTCTCCCATAACTTAAAAGGTCAAAAATATCAGCTTTGCCAGATTCAGAGTGACAAGAAAGAAATCCGATGCAAGTATGGGATCACTGATCAATGACTGCAATACAAACTGCAAAGACAATGAAACACACCCAGAAAAAAAGACATTTTAAATTGGCTACAAATGATTAAACATAGATTAAACAGTTTTTCAGCTTTTTATTTGTCATTTTTCTCCTGAAGTGTCACAAGCAATTAGCTGCACTATACCTTCAGCTGTAAAGATGACATCCCAAGTATTTCTCAATTTGTTTTTTAAAACCACGACGTGAGTCTGAATACTACACCACTGGCCAAAAGCACTAACGATCAAAGGAAAAAAAAGCTACAGTTCTTTTTAACTGTTTCATCTCTCTTTTCCAGAAAAAGAAACAATTTGCACAGTTTCCATTCTTAACTGCTTCCGAAGCCAACACCACAGAAATTATTCTGAATCACAACGGTTTTATCGATAAGAGAGTAATTAGCAAATATGGTTTTTTTAAAGAGCTCCCAGCCACCTAAGTTGCCACCTGGAAACATAAGAAAAATTGTAATTTCAGAAAGAAAGAGCCTTACCTTCAATTTTGGCATACTCTGATAGTCGAGTATAATTGACTAGAGCTGCTTGCTCCAAGCATTTACGGATGACTGTTTTTACCTCCTCTTGAGGGACTGGAGTAACTATGTCTTTCATCAGAACCTTGACAAAAGAAAATCTGATTTGTTGTGGCACACAGAGCAGCTTTTCTCCAAGCCCAGCACAAACATCCATTCCTATGCCAGTGCTGTGTGGCTCTCAGGGCATGTGTACAATAAACAGGACTCACTACAAGGTCACCTTGGCCAGCCTAAGATGTGGGACCTACCCCTGCTGTATTATTCCCTGTCTGTATCTACACTGGATGGCATGCCCTGAAGTCTGTGATGATTTCTTAGGGTATGACATCAAGGTCTATCACAACTTGCCCAGTGTCAGGCAATGTTTTGCCCTCCCCAGGCTCTACTGACTGACTTGGGTTTGGATCTGGACTTTGCCATACTGCAGATTAGCAGAGGTGGGAAGGATGTTGGAGCAGCAAGAAAGATGGAATGGGGATGGGGGCAATTATGGAGAGCAGGTTTTATACATCCAGAGGGACACAAGCCTGCCTCAAGATGGGAATTTCACCAGGCAGCAGCCAGGCATTGCTGACAAGGGTCTGTGATGTGGATCTTTGCCAGGCAGACCCTTCACCCTTACCTGACAGCACAGACACAGGCCGTGCTGCCTTTAGTGGTCAGGCTACACATGTGCCTCTCAGCCGAGGCAGGAGACACCAACCCCACCTAAGCCCCACACTTCAGCATGAGATATCTATGAATTACATGTCCTATGCAAGTCCTCAAGCTTTTTGATATGGAAAGATACACAAAACCAGATCATTTTAATTACTCTCTGCTGTTTCTGTGCTTACCCTTTCCAGCAGCGACAGAGTGGCTTTCAGGGCACCCTCTGGACGGCCAAATGGAAAGCAGTACCTAGAGAAAGCATATCATCTTAGCATTAGACCAGGTGCACAAGAAAAAGCCTCTCTTGAGCTATATGGATGCTTTCCTAAATATGTCCCAGCAATTCTCTAGTCTCTCTGCCTGGAATGAGCAGTCTTTCTATAGGGTAGCATTCTGAAAGGGTTTTTTGGTATAGACTAGGGCAGTAAAAGAGAATGTGGGTTAGTAATATATAGTAATATATGGGATAGTTTTAGCAGTTTCTTAAATCTGGGTGCCACCTGGAGAGTTTTTAGATCTCCTTGAAGAGATAATACCATCTTCTTCTAAAAATGGGGTGGGAAAAACTCCTCTGGAAAGGGCATTTACTTCGAGCTGGAGACCTGTCAATGCACCAGGGTGTAGGTAACACATATCACCCATCTAAGTGTGAATGTGCACAACCTGCTAACCTGAGCAGTGTGCTGGGGACAATTCATCCCTTTTTTTGGGAGGGTATCAAACCTTTTCATACTGTGACATTCCTGCAGATAGCCCTGCCTGTCAATACTAAGGAGAAGGTAAATGGGTAATAACTGAGCAGAGAAGAACAGAGAAATAAGAGGTAAAGGGATTTTTTGTTGTTGTATTTTAGAAAAACTCCACAGCTTTACCATGCCTATGGGAGCAAGATGGTTTGAAATATCCTTTAAAGGATATATATTTAAAATCACACGCCAGCTATAAACATGCTTCACTGCCCTGTGTAGGTCTGTGTCACTTATGCAAAATTCCTGTGTGCATTCAAAACCTGCCTTTTGGCTTTGCTGCTTATAGGAGGGAGCTGTGAGGAAATCATTCCTCTCGCATTCAGCCTGGGCTCTGTGCCTTTACCTGAAATGTGTGATCTGATTCTCCAGCAGCACACGAAGCCGCTCCTTGATCTCCTCGAAACGCTCCTTCTCATCCACAGTCACGGTTCCTATCCCGTCAGGCCTGCAGGAGAAATGCCACAATGACTCAGACTCCACCTCAGCACCCTGGGACCTCATCCCACAGCACACTGCCCTTTTCAGAAGGACCCTCATCAACTGTGAGACCCGGCACAGAGGATGCGCCACGCCGAGACAGGGGTGGCCGCAGCAGCACCGCTGCCAAAGCATCGAAAATAAACAAATAAACAAGTATCCTCTCTGACAGTGAAAATCTAGATGTGGACACCCTCCCAACCTCTTATTTTCACTATTAAAGAAGTTGGGAAAAGCAAATTTCCCTCTAAATTCAGGTATATGCAGGGAGTGCAGTGCTAGCTCTCACGGAGGATTGAGCCGGTTGCTGGCAAAATAGGGACTGAATTTCTCCAGAAAAATTCAGCTGGTAATTTAACACAATTCACAGTATAAAAGAATATCAACAACACATATATAAACAGAATATAAAATTCTGTATTCCTTTGTAGCTGCTGAATCACCCCATTATAGAGATTTCTTGAAGTGAACCATCTTCAATATATTCTGCTGAAATGTGCCTGAAGAGTGACATGCATTTTGCATTGAAAATACAATGCCTCTTTGGCCCTTTAATTTTAATTTATAAAAATGAGCACATTATGCAATTTATCACAAATTCTCTCAGACTACTTGATGCTCCTCTATTTGAGGAGTGCACAGGAGTGTGTTGTGAGACACCAATGTCCTGCTGCCTTGAGGTATTTCTCATCTTTCACAGAGCACAGAAAATCCCTGCTGAGGCTCTTCCTGGGGGCTGGATAATGCCGTGATCCCTGTGCTCTTCTGTCCCATACCTCTGCTGGTGCCAACCCACCCAGGAGCTGAGAGCAGCAATCCCCTCCTTCTCCCCCACACCCACACGGCAAAATCCGCGCGCAGCAGCATCCCAGGCGAGAGGAGAGAGTGAGCCTGATCCATCCATCCACCAAAGGGACCTGCCAGGCAATCACTGGCACTGCTTCCATTGCTGGAGAGCAAAGTCTGAGGATTTGTGTACTCCTGGGCAACTCTGCTGGCACAGGCAATCTTTAGGTAATGTAAGACATCTTAAAATTGAACAAATGTTCTTACTTAAAGGCCTCCCCCAGTGTTCGGCTTAAGCTGCATAAATCTGCAGTACTAGACTGGTTTGGCTTTACAAAAGACTTGGCAAGGGATTACAAAGCTTCTAATGAACCTCCTGTCAGGGGTTAATTGGTTGGCTTTATTTTCCTCTTAAAGAATCAAAGGCCCTAAACTTAAAAAGAAAAAAAAAATCTATAAAAAAATTAAAATCTATAAAATCTGTGCAATCACTTCTCCTCGACCCTACATTTAGTAAGCTCTTAATATCATAAATATGAACTCTGGTATTCCAGCACAGGTGAATAAACCATTAAAACATTTGGGAAGAGGAACTTGCAAACCGTACATGATATTTACTGCAAAATTTTAAAGCTAAATATACATTAAATAAAACTTGCAACATGGACACAGAAAAAAACTTGAATACCAGGGCATGTATTTAAAGTTAAACAGCATTTAATCAGAATCTTTATTTGATTATTTGCCAAATTCAGTTGTGTATTAAGGAAAAAAACAGGAAAAAAAGATTTAGGCTGAAACTTGGATAAAATGTCTCAGCTGGGGAACACATTTCATAAACAATTTTGGAAGTATGGATCTGGTCTCATTAGTAACTAATTAGTACTAGTTATTTTGAAAAAATGAGCAAGCCACAAAAAACCCAAATTAGATATTGAGCAAAAATGAATGTCTTAACATGCTTAATATAATTTATTCCAAAGTTCCATAAAATATTTAATATTCAGATAGAGATGTCCATGCCTTTTGTGATGCTGTGCACCTCACAGTGCCTCATTTGCTCCCAGACAGAAAGAGAGAATTCAAGGCAGATCACAATAAATGCCATATATTAAGATGCAGGGTTGAAGCCCTCATTTGACTTTTGGCATTTGGTCCTTGCCCTGTACCCACAACAGCTCAGAGTGTCACTGGGTTAATTTTATCAAACTGACAAACGAGGGAGTAAAAGCTGCCTGCCCTGGCAGTGATTTGCTGTGGTACTGGAAATGGTCAGAAAATTGTGTTACCCTTTTCTGGGTCAATACACACAACTGGTGAGATTTAATGGCAGGACCTGACAGCTCAGGCTGGGTCAGAGCCCTCTCACACAAATCTCAGCCTCTCATTGCACTCACAGCACTCACCAGGTAACAACTGGTGGTGGACACTCAGCCCAGGCTGTCCTGACAGCATCAATTGTGTCCTGGCCGGGCAGTGGCAGCTCTGGAAGCATCACTGACCCACACAAAGACAAAGAGTGGGTGGGTCTGGAGGGAAAACCTCTGGCCAATGTGGCTTTTGCCCAATCACAACATCTGAAGGGATGCCAACCAGACCCCTAAGTCAGACACACACACAATGAAAGCATAACCCTTTGGTCTTCCCCTTTCCTGGGACCTGTGTGAGCCAGGAGGACCCAAACCCAGTGGCTCTGACCTCTGGTCCCTCCACGCTGGGTGTAAGCACAAGCCATTCTCATGTCTCATGCAAACTTGAGACAATCTACAGGTCAGCTGTAGCCATTTTTGGAGCAGTGTGGATGTCTGGAAGGGCCTGCCAAGCGAGAGCCATCACCACGGCAAGGACTCCCTTTCTCACCCAGCTGTGGACTATATTGCATCTGACATGATGAGCATCTCTGGAATCTACCTTTCAGATTTTCGGCAAACCATTTTCTCACTGTCCTTCACAAAGTTGACATTTTCGGCAGCATGATAGGAAAGATGTCATGTCGGCTGCTTTTCAAGTTGTTGTCACAGTGGTTAGCACCAGTTCTGTCATCTTTGCTTTCCTCACAATCCCCCATCTTGAGCCATGTCACAAATAATAATACTTCCGATGTTTTTGTCAAATTTCAAATACTATAACCCAGTTGCACGTCTTTGGATTTACTAGTTATGTTAATCTTTGTTGCTCATCTTCCCAGAAGCTGAAGCATTAGAAACTCATTAATTAGTGACAAATGCAGGATATAGATAGAACTGGAAAAACACTACCCAAAGCCTTCCACTTAATTTATTAGCTCGATAATTTTGAAACCTAATTAAATATTCAAGTCAAATATACTTTGAAAATATAATCGTTCTGAGAGAACATATTTATTTTCCCTTTTGCAAGAACACAAAGGATATATATCTTAGCATCACTGTGATTTAAGATTCACTTCTGTGCTCTAGACAATTTCAGTACGTGGCTGATGGGGCTGAAAAAAATCCCCAGGAGAAGCTCAAGCTGCACAGCTCATTCTGATGCTTATTGGCAATTTAGTTTTCAGCAAAAGTCTCCAGTTCAACTTTGATACTAGCTATATGATCTCATGGACAGAAGCATCAACTCCTCCAGCAAGCAGCATCTCCTGAAACTGCAGGAACTGATGTTCTCACACACAATCCACAACCACATCACTATTGCACTGAAGCAGTGAAGAGAAGTGAGAGGAGAGCAAAAGGGTGCCATAGAAGTTTTGGATGTACATGGCATACACAAATGCATGAGGGAAAAAATGGGTTTAGGTCTATGAATTCAGTTGGACAAACAAAATTAATGTCTCTGTCTGTGTGGAGACACAATTCCATCCAATTCTCTATAGCTCCTGCTCACGGGTACTTGAGGTGTACGGCAGAAGCTGTGGGCAGAGAGGGAAGCAGAAGGGCAAAAAAGGCAAGAAAAATAACTAACGAGATTTTTAATTATAAGTAAACAAGTTTCAGATCACTCCTTCTGCTGCAGATTCACTGTGTTGGCTCTAAACTAGTAAATTCCCACTGTAAATATTTCATATGAAAAGTTTTAAATGCCACTTTCCTAATCCCCCCATGTTTTTAAGTTTTAAGCCACAAAAACAACAACATCAACAAAGCAGGTGGTGAAATTAAAAAAAAAGGGTTGCAATTTAAACAGAAAAAATGATAGTCCTTGTTTAGCTTAGATGGTTTGTGCAAATTCCGGGGTTAATTATAAATTATAATTAGGACCTGTGATCCTAAGGCCACTGCTTTATTCTACAAGTCCCGCCTCCCCCCATGCCCTTTTCTAATTATACCCGGTGCCCCCAGGGCTAGTTATGCTGCTAAAACAAATATATCAAAATGATTTTTTAACAAAGACTAATATATGAAGCAATAGCATGCATTTGTATGCAATTATAAATACACAGTATAGCTGCAGCGCGTTAATCTCTTTGACATAAGCCTCCATGAAATACCACGTCGGCTTCTAAATGAAAAGACATATCATCTTTTACACCTTTTATGTTTAACTTGTCTACACTTTTTTTTTTTACTGGGGAAAATATTGCTTACACGTAGCAAACAGATCTTTGCACGCACTGTGAGCCCTGGCATGCAGAGCCAAGGGAAAAAAAACAATGTCAAAAACTGATGCAAATAATTTGATTTTTTAAGTAACAACTCAAATATAAAACACGTGCTGCCTTCAGCTCCCTTGCTGGTTGCCAGGTGCAGCACATATGAGCTATACAGTAAACATCGATGATTAGTGCCTTGGACGGCATGTGTCAGGAGAGGCTTTCGCAGGATCCCTCGCAGGAGGAGTTGCCTGCGCAGTCCCACCGGTTGCACGAGGACGGGCTCTGGGGATGTGGGCAGGATCACGGCTGCCTCTCACATCTCCCCCAGCAGACCAGACCTGAAAGAGTCCACCTGCCTACACCCCTAGGAAAAATGCGTATTCAGCAAACACCCGTTTTCCCCAACTCCCCTTTCCTCTGGGACTCACACCGTGCGGGAAACGCCGGTGAGATGCCCTTTGTTCACCTCAGTGCTCCTGGGCCGCCCTCGAGGTGCTGCCGAGCATGGGAACCATTTACTCTCCCAACTCCTGCCTTCCTTTCGCTCGGGCTCTCCTCCACGCCGCAGCGCCGAGCCAAGTCACGGCTCACCGCTTCTCGTGTGCGATCCGCACCCCTGACGCACCGTGCCCGCACTGGATGGATCCCGAGCCCCGCCATCCCACACCCATTGTGAGGAATCGTGTCAGCCTCTTGTGCTGAGCTGGTGACCTGCTGGTGGGCTGGCAAGCCAGCCTCTTCAGCACAGGCAGCGCATCCCATCCGACAGACAGCGGGAGCACCTGCTGTGTCACCACGGGCTGATGGAGGGGCTGGGTGGGACACGGAGCCCACGGCAGGGTGCGGCATCACACCCCGCCAGATTGAACCTGCCTCACTGCAGCCAGGCCGGGGCATCTGAACGAGATGTGGAAACTCAGAGCTCTACGGGATCACATGAAGGTATCACCATAAAGTGTATTTACTGCTTAAGGGACAAAATAATCCTGGATTTCTTTTGTCTCCACTAGCTCTGTGGAAATCTTTACGTGAAACAGACCAGATATTTAATTACAATGCAATGGAAAAAATTGTAGGTATGTCACGAAGAGTTTTCAATTCCTGAAGGTTTATGATAATAGCATACTTCTGCTGGGTTTACAGTTGTAAAAACAGTAAGGAAAGATAAAGGTAATGTTAGCTAATGAAATAGCTTCTTCTTGAAAACAAGTTTGAGGCCATAAAATACAGTTTACAGAAGAAAGGGAAGTCACTAATATACCCACTTAATAAACAGAGAGACTTGTATCTGCTTGGTAAACAGTCACTGAACAGGTAAACAGTCACTGAACAATCCTCAGAAAATTACGGTGCTTGGTTGTTATTAGACTGGAGGGAATTCAGTCCAGCATCCTGATTTTGATAAGCTCAGTCTGCTAATATTTAACATTCAAATGATCAATATTTAAGTCTGATTTTTAAAAGTTTGGGATTAACAAGCATAAAAAGAGCTTTTTATGGTGCTAACTTTAAAATTTAAAAATAATGCTATTCTATGCCTAAATTAAAAAAAAAAGGCAGGAATGAAACCAAGGCCATTCCTGAAAGCCACTTCTTTGCAAGGGGCAGGAGCCACTGCTCAAGATTTAGGCACTAACTTTGAACCTAGAAAAGCTGAGCTCAACTTTCTGTTCCACAATGTTTCTCCCATGTGCAGACAGGGAAGCAGTGAAGCTCCTCTAACACATCACCTCTCTGTGTGTCACACAACCCTGGCAGTACTGTCACAGCCCTCTGACAGGAGAACAGCGAAAACAGGGAGAGAAGGCAGGGAAAGACCTTGGTGACCACATAAACCGTTTCACAATTTTATCTCAAATCACAATGTCTTTTCTAAATTGCTCCTGCCCTTTGCTAGCCTTTGCTAGTTCTCTGGAGGAACTATTGATACAGTAAAGGAATATAGTGATGGTACCTCAAGCAAAGAGACATGAATAAACATATGGCATGTTGTCAGATGTCTGGATAATTCTGTGCCTTTACTACCTGTCACCTATGTAAATACATCTGAAATCACATTTTCTCATAATGATAGGTCTTTACAAAAGGCAACCTGTGATACCAAATGGACAAAACTCCATTACCATCTAATGAGTGACCACAATTAAAAAGCATTGAGCTCCTCAGTCCCAGTGAAGAGCGAGTACCTGAGGACAGTAAACCATGCGGATATTGCTCTTTCTGGTCCCTGTTTTCCTCACACCCTGAAGTTGCATAGTCAGATGTCTCAGGAGGTGAAACTCAGGGCAAGTAATTTATATTTAACTCCATGTCTACTTGTAAAAAAGATGAAATTAAAAGAAAGATTATGTGGACTGTCATGCAAATAGCAGTGATTTACAGTCTCGGTATGGAGAGTCTGACTAAGAGAGATGAGCCCAAAGGAGGGGGGAGACCAAACTCTGACATATAAGGCAGCAAACTGTCCAAAAAAATCCCATTTTGACCACTTCACCTGCTGCAGCTGCAGGGCCAGCCTCAAGCTAGAGCTGCATTTCCCCCAGCAGCCTTGCTGCCCCTGTCCTGGCTGCGGCGCGGCAGCGCTGCCGAGGCGGGAGCCGGACGGGCGAGGAGGCATCATCCCCACACTGACACCTGTCATCCTGTCAGCCTTGACCTTCAGGCTGTCCTCAGCATCCACAGCCTGCCTGCACTTCCCGCTGACTGCGAGCGACTGTTGTCTCGCTGCCTGACCTTATGCAAACACGATACAAACAGACAGCCCACCTCAGCTCCATCACTGTCTGCTGCTAATACAGGAGATTGATAGCCACATGAAATTATCTCCCTGCTCGACCTTCATTACTGGGTGGCATATTCTGTCTGACAGCCAACTTCATCCTGGGGAAAGTTAAACCACCCATTCGGGGGTTTTTACTGTCTAAAAGTGAAGGAACTCTTTTTTTATTAAGAAAATCACCACTTTTTCAGATTTGATGGAAAAAGAAGCCTTTGCTAAACATAAAAATATCTTGTAACTCAGTCTTTCCCAGACCACTGTGCATCCCAACAACAATGCAATGCATGGCCACTCTAAGATGTTGTGTTGGGTGCTGTGCCAGGTCCTGGGGTAGGTGTGCCACCTTGACAACTTCTACACGGAAAGTTTCAGTTCTGCCACGAGCTGTAAGTTTCCTGGGGAGAACAGGGTCAGTCATAAGGCAATGAGCAATGTATGGACACAGCAGGTGGGAGGGAGGGACAGAGCTAAAGCGAGCGTGGCTTTACACACACCGCGAATGCCAGTGAGGACTGCACGGGTAAATACTGGCTTTTCATTGCTCTCTGCCAGCCAGCTCCCAAATGCACGATGCATGTGGCCTCAACAGCTCTCTGAAAAGAAATCGTGACTCTTCCACTCAGATATTCAGATTTCTTAGAGTAGATACGAAAGCTACGGAGTCGCGTTTTTCTCTGAGACCTCCTGTGGTCCCTTTCTGTGACCTTCTGGTAGCAAAAGCCAGACGCTGCACCCCGCAGACTCCATAGCAAACTGTTGGGTGTTAAGCAGAGCCTGCCCTTGGTGGGAACACGCAATGCTGCAGCCTTGCAGCTCCCACACAGAGCCTCCCGCAATCCCCAGGCAACAGAGAGACAGCACAGACCAAGAAGGAACATGAACCTTCAGCTTTCGGATGTGAAGTCAACTGTCAGCTAAAGACAGCTAAGTCATAGCAAGACACCTCATTCCTTTCTTGGAATATTTTAAATGAGTGACTGGAATAGCCCATCCATGACCAAATTGCCCCTTTGGCAGTGCCCATCAGGTCCCCATACAGTGCAGCAGCCACACACAGCCCTGGACAGCTGTACTGGGTAGAAAGTCTGATGTTTTCCTGAGCCCACAACTCTCCAGCCCCACGGAGAGGGAATGGGAGATTGTCACCTTGGCCCATACCATCAGATACTTCCTGCCACCAACCCTGAGGAAGAGAAAGCTTCAGCCCTGGCTGTGCTGGATCCTGTGGAGAGGTACATGGAGTTTCTGTGATGAGCATCCCACCTCCACTCTGTTAAGGGTCAGATGAGCTTTAACCCAAGTCCTGTCCCCACACCTGCTGTCTGCTGAGATGGGTCCTGCCTAGGACAAAGGGCAATGGGGCAGCCACTTCCACTGCCCAGTCCCATGCCCTAAACACCATGTGAGCCATCTTGTAAACACACACCTAAGAACCTAAGTCTCTGATCCCCTAGGGGACTTGGGTGCCCAAATACTATCCAGCTCCCAGGAGAGCATATGACCCAAACGCTGGAGTCAGGCCTCCCTGAACCGTGGGGGTACAACTGCCCAGTGTGCTCAGTGACTGAGGAGCTCTCCACAACACACTCCTGTGCACTGCACACTTTTGCTTACCTTTTTGGCTCTGGATTCGGCTGGGTTTTGGGCTCCTTCTTTTTTTTGGACTCCTTTTTGGAATCCTTTTTTGTCTCCGTTTCAGTGGCAGAGGATTTGCCCCCCTCACCGTCTGCACTTGGCTGTGACCCACCAAGTAATTCTGCCATGAGTTGGCTTGGGGGAGTGATTGAAATGCAGGGGGCAAGGCCGGCAGCAAAAGCGAAAGAAACAAGAAGAAAGCATGAAAAACCTCAAAATAAAACAAAAGGAAATTAAGCTGAAAGGAAACAACTGAAATCATATAACAATTGGCAAAGAAAGAACGAATGAGCAACGGAAAGTCAGAACTAAAAAAGAAACTAAGGAAGCAAAACTTGGTTTCCATGACAAGATGTATGAAAGTAACTGCAAAAGCAAGCGACAGCCTTGCAATGTGAAACCTGGGCAATGCGTGTCGTAATTCAGGGTGGTATTTACCAGAGGGTATATGAAAATACCTAATTATTTTATAACATTCCTTTCTTCAGTGGCATATGTAGGATACAAAGTGATATTTAAAAGTATACAATATAAATTAACCAAAAAGAAAACACAAAAAGAAGCTGCAATAGATGCTACAGCTGTCAACAAAATAAACGGAGGGGGGAAAAAGAACAGCTCCAGTTCCTCCCATCAAAAGTTTGTCACATTTGAAAGAAAAGAACTGTCTTCTTTTGAAATTGAAATTGCTTTGTAACAGAGCAAGATAAAAGTTTCAGTTATGTCTAAGCAATTTCTGAACTGATGTCACGTGAGCTTTAAATGAGACATGGGTGCCCAAGGGCTTACAGCCCTTCTGAGCACTGAAGTTTGATACTGCTGAAAATTTCACTGCTACAACTTGTCAGATCCTCTTGCACAGCAATTAAATCAGCACAGTGTATCATTTACCTCAACTTATTCAACCCATGACAGTCACAGGGACTGCAACCGTATCTTGTTCAGAACTGCATCTTAGCAAGTGCCTGGGCAAGTAAGTTAAAAACCTTCATTTCTGGATCCTCTATGTGCATTTTTACTGCTTACATTAAACAAGCAATGAAACAAACAAACAAACCGACTATGCCACTAGAAGTGCTGCTGCCAAACATCCACTGTGAAAACAAATTGGGGACTGTTGTGCATTATCCAAGGGAACCTATATTTGACAAAGTCATCCCTTGTTGGCAGGGCGCTGCTAGCCAAGAAGAATTCCTTACCTGTTGCCATGAACATGTGATGCACAAAAGGCAAAGCTGTAGTGAAGTAAGGTGGGGTCAATCATAGCTCCGTTTTCTGCGCGCTCTAGCAAATCTCTGAGGTAGCAGAGATGTCTGTGACAGCCTCTCACTCCATTACGTGCACAATACTCATCTAGCACAAAGACCTGGCCAGGACTAAACCAGCCCTGTTTAGAAATAAAGAGACTTGATTTTAAATATAAGTTATTAAATACAAAGGCTATCAGATTTGGAGGTGTAGTGGTCAACTGTTCTAATAAAAGAAATACAAACCTAAGGCTACATTAAGGAAAAAGGAGAGAGGTCACTCAAACAATACAGTCTGTACATTATCACTCAAACATAGCATATACTCAGTGCAACCATTAACAAAAATGTATTGTGCTAGCATTAAAGGGAAATGTCATTTAAAATGCTGAAAAGTTAGGCCAGTTCATGTCAGTGCCTAGCAAAAAAATACAAAGAAAAAAAAAAAAAAAGACACCTTTAAGAGATAACAAGATTCAGTTATTTAAACAGTGTGAAACAGTAGTCTCATTCTGGGGATGGGATTGTACACTTGGCTGGGAGCAGAAAGATTGATCTGGGGGAAGAGGACAGAGGATTACACTAAAAAAATTATTTTTCTTGCATCTAGCAGGTAGGAATATCCTGCAGATGGAGAAAAGCAACTGCAGTATCAGAAAGGGACGTTTCCCACTGTCCTTATTGCGTGCCACTGGTGAAACACTCTGACATCGCCCAGCTCCTTGGCACCGAAACAAGGGGAGCTTTCCTCAAGAGCAGGGTTCCTTTACACATCCAGGAACCTCAGACCATTTCTTTGTATCAGTCCTGAGGGGCTGGTGACACAAGGCTTGTTGTGCAATGTCCAGACTCCCAAGGAGGATGCCCTTCCCTGCAGAGGGATGGCTCTGGTGAAGGTCCTGGGACAGCTGAAGTGGAGCGTGCCTCTGCCTTCAGGAAAGGGGCTAACGAGAACAAGAATAATCTCGTAGATTGCTTTTCAAAACGCTGCAAAATCGTCAATATTTACATGGAAATTTGGATGCTAAACAATTGCTAAGACGCAGCTCTGGAATGCATCAAGCTGCAAAATCTTTCATCATTTAATTGAAAAGTTCCTGCAGCGGGCGGGAGAGTAGTTGAGGCAGAGCACTGCCCCTATAGGCAACTTCTTTGCCACCCCATCTGTTACCCCAAATGCTACATCTTAGAAACAACACTGCTGCGAAAGATTAAAATATATTTTCTACCACTCAGATGACACCAAATCTTTTCTAGATGCCAAAATAGCTGCTTTGAAAAGAGTTGAAGAAATATCAATTAAGAGCTCAAAGACATAGAGAAGGATTTGCTCATCCTTATTGGGCCAACTCCAAAACAGATTGAGAAAAGAATTAAAATAATGAGGGGAAAATGATAGATATAGGGAGTAGCTACAGTGCTGGGATCACTAGAAGTGCACATTTCAAAATGAAGGCACAGAACAATGCAGATGGGATGGCCCTCTGGAAGGCTATTTTTTGGGAGGGGTATATTTGCCTTCACCACTTTTAATGGTATTTTTGTCTGCTTTTTGGTTGGTGGTATTATATGTTTAATTCTGGAGTCCTTTATGTTGCCTGTTTTTTACATCCCTAGACCATTCCTTGTCTCTCTTCATGTAAGTTTTTGGTGATCAGGCATGGTAAAAATACAGAAATACCGTGATTGCTTTTGGATAGAGGGGTAGAAGTGCAGCTGAAATTGTGATATTCACCTAGTACAAAGAAAGAACTCATTTCTCCCTGTGGGGTGAAATCTTGGCTCTACTGACAGTGATGGGAAGGCTGGCACTGATTTCACTGGAGTCAAGTATCAGTCTGAGGCAAAGGAAGCAGAGGCTGAACCCAGCGATCTGGAGCATGCCACATTGCTCCCCTGAATTGGGGTCTGCGATGTGCTGCTTCTCAGGAGAACAGAAGGGATGATGGTAAACACCCAAAATCGCTGCCATGGTGCAATGAGGGGAGGAGTGAGCAGAGATCAGAAGTTCAGTGATGAGCCCCAGACCTCATGAGAGCACAGGCAGCAGATCCAGAGCCCAGGAGGTCCTCCCTTGCACGGCAGAGGTAGGAAATAAAACACTTGCTGCTGAACGGGAATCCAAAGGAGCAGTAAGTGCTGCTCCCCACAGCCCCAGAAAAATCCCCAAGGTTTGATGAAATGCTGTATTCAGACAGATCCCCAACATCATCAGGCAGATCCCTGCCTCTTGATGAAGATTTGCCTGGCCCAACAAGCTGACACCCAGGCAGCCTGGCAAATGCAGCTGACAGCGATGACACATGGGGTGTCTGTCCCCAGTGCAGATAGGTGCAGCTCAGTGGGGCCTCACAGATTGCCTCCAATGACATGAGGAAACCTGGAGGGGACAATGGAGGAAGGGCACAGAGCACAGGGAGCTCCACTGACTGTGTTCAACAAGCTCTGATAAAGAGACACATCCCAGGCACCAGCAAGGGAGCTGGGAAAAGCAAGGCTTGGTCTGGGCTGGTGACACATAGGCCAGTTGTCTAAAGACAAATGCAACTTTTGAGAAAACCAGAGTTTTTGAGGAAAATTACACATTTCAGTAGCTGAATTTTCCCATTTATCATAGGAAATCTACAAAAAATTAATCTTGGTGGGCTGCTTCATGGGTATCTTAATCTGACACCCATCTCTGTTAGGCTGGGTACTTTAAAGACCTTCCCCTGGTACATGCTGTGCTGTATAATGCAAATTCTATGAATGCTGACACATCTTGGGCAATACAGCTCCAGCAGAGAGATGGCTGTGTGAGCTGGATGCTGGCAGTGGGTGGAGAAGTCTTGGGAAGAGTTGGAAGGCAGTTTCAGAAACAACACACATGTCCAAGTGAAAAGAATGAAGACCCACGCATATGTGGAGTCCATACTAAGCTGGAACAGCTGAACGACTTCTCAAAAGTCCAGGAAATACTCTGAGGGTGACTAAATTATCAATTTGTGAATGATGGGCAAGACCCTTCTGTAAGCTCTGCATGAAGGTGTTCTTCCCCCTCCCCAGCACAGAACTCTCTGCCAGTAAACATCACTTCTGCCGTGGCTGGGATGAGTCAGCCAGGCTGTTTGTTTTCCTAGGGATGCCTGGCTCAGCCCATGACTGGGCTCACAATAGTGTTGTTTAACCTGGTTCCACAGAAAGGAAGCAATGATGAGCTATCCTCTCTGCCAGGGTAATTCTTCCACATCCACGTTTGAAAACAAGAAGAGGTGTGACGAGGCAAAACTCTGTGGGACCTTGCACGGAATGTCCTGTAGGGAATAAGAATTGCCCAGTGGCACACAGTGGGCAGAGCAGGCTTACCACGGGCTCACAGCTCCTCCAGCCAACTCAGCACAGTGCTATCACCAACATTCTAAAGACACAGCAAGAATAGTGGGAGCTCTTTGCAGTTTTTGAGGGCAGTCTGTTTTTTACACCATAATCAGGACAAAAACATGGCAAAGTAAGTCAAGAAGCACGTGAAACCAAGCATAGGTGAACACAGGCCATTATTCTGTTCCTTACAACACTGCAATGGGTGATTTGAAAGAAGATGGTTAATTGGTGATGCTCCACTCTGAAGAGGATGAGTCTTGGTGCTGAGGGGAGCTCCACCGCTCTGGTAGCTTCTAGCAAGGGCCTAAACATCTCCATAACAAGCAGAAGTGCAGCTGGTGGGTTTCTTGAAGAAAAACATTGTTAATCATTTTCAGTGATGGCCTCTCACCTCTCCATGAGTTTAACTCAACGGCCACAGCTCTCTCACCAGGCCCAAGACTGCACAGAGACAAACCAGCAGCAAGCCAACCTCTCAGACATGCATGGATGGGGATGGTCTTCCTAGGGTCAGCCATGCGTGGGGAGCAGAAGCTGCATGCCAAAGTCACTGCCTGCCAGAGCAAGGACCTTGATGGAACCAGTGAGGAACCTGCTGCAGGTCTGACAATGCTCCCACCAAGCCTACTTACACCACTTGGGTATCTGCAGGTAAAGTGCAGCCTTCCCCCACCCCATCCTTACCTCAGGGCATGTCCACAACTGTTCCTCCTAGCCCTGCCTCTCCTCAGGAAGGTGACAACTCACTACTGCTAGTGGCATTTACTGGATCTCAGTCCTTCAGAGGAGATTGGCCCTTGTGTGTGGTACAAGGAGCAGGGCAGGGAGAGGAGCACCATGGTGGAGGGGGACATGGCGGGGGGGGGCAGGATTTGAGACCGACAGCCTCCTTGCCAACTGCTCAGCTGTGTTCCCAGGCTGCTGCTTTTAACAGCAAGGCACTCAAGAGCTCCAGGGACTGCATAGCTGGCAAAGGCTCTTGGCACAGTGTGGTCTTTCTGCTGAAGGAGCCCACCATGACACCCCAGTGTGCCACCCTGTGCAACAGTAGGAGGGCAGCAGGTCAGAAATCTGTCCCATGCCATGTTCAGGACATGTCCTCTGTTTCAGGACGCTCTAGAATGGATTCATCCTGTCATTTTCTCAAAAACTAAGAGCCTCTTCATCCTCCTTACTGAAACTGCTAAAAATTAATTGCTCAGGTTGCATTGTTATTGGTTATTTGTTATTCAAGCCCTTATAGTACATAAGAGCCCCCAAGCACTGCACCCCAGCCAGAGGTTACAAGCTGTCCTGGAACATCTCAGTGCCACTGTCCTGCAGCGGGCAAAGAGCTGCAACTGCTGCTCATGGGAGTACTCAGGATGAGCATGCAACTATGTGAGCATGGACAGACTGCAGCAGCACTGCAGTTATCCACACAGTCCCATCTGTTACCTGCTTGGGACCCCTGCTCATAAAGAGACACAAAGCTGGGCCACAGTTATTCCTGGTGGGACTCCATTGACATGGGAGGTGGTACCAGACAGTCATCTTTTCCCTGTTCTTTCATCCAGAAGACTCTGGAAGGCAGTGCAGGAGGCTGCAAAACACTGCTCTCTACTTCACATTCCCACACTGGAGTTTTTCTTTGCAGGAAGAAACATTTTAAACATTGCAAACAGAAATGATAAAGACAGTGCGACTTGAGAAGAACAGCAGTCAGTTCACTGCAGGCAGCCTCTCAAAAGAAAATACCTCTGGGCCAAATTCAAACCTGGTGTAAACAGAAGTCAGTCTTCCAGCAACAGGGGGATTAGCCCCCAGTCGCACTAGCTTTGACTTTGCTGCTTGATGTTTATATCACTAGAGACCAAAGAATATACTTGCCAGACAAGAATAGGAATCATTAAGTCTGTGGTCCAAAGTGAGGCGCTGAACCATCTCAAAGAGTGAAGCGTGGTCAAAGTTACAGGGATTGGAAGAGATAAATTCATCCATGCCATGCTTTTGAGCTCTATCTGCATCTGTTCATTTATACATATAGAGAAAGACACCATTTAGAGAGATATAAGACATTTTAGTTGACAAATATAACAGAAAAAATATACAGTATGAAGCATGAAAGCCAAGTATTTCCTCTTCCCTCCATTGCCATTAAATTTTCTCTTTGCAGGCTATACAGTACACTTCACCTCCCATTGTCAACTTGCATCAGTTATGGACTATATTATTGCATCTAGGCAAAAGATTTTAGAATTAACATCTTGTCAACTGCTCATTATAGTGCATTTATTCTGTACTTAAAACCAGAACACAAACGCACAAATTCACTCTGCATCTTACAATAGGCTATGAGTTAACAGAATTTTGGCTCACATGAGTAGATTAGCTCCTATTTAGATAGTTGTGGTTAATTGTAATAGATTCTGCCATTCTAATGAAGTTGCAGCTTTTTTTCCTCTACTTTTACTAGGTTTTCTAGGTATCACACCAGTTACGTTGTTCTTTCCCCAAATGCCAATGTTTGTCTTCCCCACGGCAATTTTTTTTTCCTAACAGCAACTTCAAATGCTACCTCACTGAAATAAAAAGATGCTCTTTTAAGCATTGCTAAGAAGTTAAATTGATATGTAGTTTGTTGTCACAGAGGCAGTAACCCCACAGTGCGTCGGAGCTGCCAGTCATCCCGATGGAGAGACTGAATTTCCTCTGCCTAGATTACAAGCTGCCATTTTTGGGTGAATTAACAGCCTCAACGTATTCACACTTCTCTGCTTTGGGTGACGTTTATGGGCACTAACTCCTAGGGGCTAATTAATTAATCTCAACGTGGTTAACTAAACTACACCAAATTCAGCAGTTGAAATGAAGCCTCTAAGCCAGCCTGGGTGCGGCCAGCCAGGACCCCGCTGGGAGCAGGTTTTGTTCTAGCAGCGGCTGGGGAATTAAAGGACACCTTTCACTTGGTTTTGTCTGTGCTCAGCTTCCTACTATATGGGTTCTTGCCAAATCCTTGACAAAGAAAATAGGATTTAAATCCTTCCCCTGTTTATAGCCTCCTAGGGGAACTGGGTGGCCTTGAAACAATGTGGCTGAAAGGACACAAAAATGCAGTTTTCCGCAGCAGGAGTATATGGTAACTGTATTTGTTTTAAAACAAAATCCCACTTTACCAGAAAAAAAAACCCAAAAATCCTTAATTAAAAAGGAAAAAAAAAAAAAAGTTTTAAATGAGAGTGAGAATGTTCTTTTATATATGTTTTTCTATTCAATATTTAGCTGTGAAGGATGGCATGTCTTTCCAAATACCTCATTTGTGTCAGTGCACTCACATAGTAATGATCATTGGTAGCAATCTTTACATTTTCTGTATAGTCTGTCGTTATCTATATACAAACTGTATAAATAACATCACTCACTGGAAAGAAATCAGACAAATTGAAACATGTAACATTTCAATTAGCTGCTAGCAATACTTAATTCAGCTGTAGCTGGCAATTTTCCTCACTATAACTCCGCTGAATAAACACTGATATTTTTCCCTACAGAGGATTAATTTTTGAGGGTCTGCTCCCTTGTTTCGCTGTGTGTGCTGTGTCCTGCTGTCCCCCTATCCCTGCCTCCCTTCCAGGACCCAAATCCCCCCCCTCCCTCTGCTGTGCATTCAGCACCAGGACAGAAGCAGCTGCCGATGATGCTGAGTGAGGTGGCAGCACCAGGGCTGGCTCAGGGGATGGGAACAACCTCCCTGGGGAGCACATCACCTCCATGGCACCTCTCCAGCATCCCTGGGCATGGGATGTGAAGCCCACCCAGCCCTGTGGCCTGCAGCATAGACTGGCTCCTGTCTGTTTTGACAGCTTTCTGCCCCATTGTCTCTGTCCCTTTGGGCCAAGATGGATTTGATTGCATTCACTCCCAAAGAGTTCGGCTGTGCTGTTTTCATTCCATCCCCAGTGCCCGGAAAATGTTTTAACAGCTATTATCAGACTATTTTTAATGGCTTGCTGCTCTGCCCGGCTTCTCAGAGTTGACTGCAAGCTGACAAATTGGCTGGAGGCCTTCATTTGCCAGCTTTGCTCAGAGATTTTATTACTTTTCAATTAGGAGCCCTGATACACTGTCAATCCTCCTGCTCAGCCAACGAGGCTCTGAGAGCCGAGTAAATCAGCTGGAAATTGGAAGAGTCCTCTAGCCCTTTAGCTGGTGAACCTTTTTGAGCATATGTGCTACAAAGCATGTTTGAAATGAGTATTTTTTATTCCAGACTATTAAGATTTTTCCCATATTACATTCTCTGAGCAAGGTGGGCACAGGGCAGACCTTCTGCTGGTGGGAACCAACTGGAATGCCGCTGGATTCCACAGAGCTGAGGGTCTGGCTGGGATTTTTACAATCTCCCTGCCCAGGGCAGGGGCACAGAGAGTTCCCTGACAAGCGTGAGAACAGACACTGTGATTAAATGTCCTTCACAACTGTCCATAATCAGGGTCAATTTTACTTTCATTAAACACTTTGAAGCCACATCTTCCGTTTGGTGCCTGCTCAAAAGCCCATTTGCCCCAAATCTCTCCTCATCGGAACAACCACATGAAGAGAGAGACATCAGACATGGCACTGTGTGAGCTCAAGTGACCAGAAAAGCATTATGCACATGACTTCTGCTCAGTCAGTGATTTAACATGTGGATTTCTGGCATGGGAAGGAGGAAGAGCAGCTGCAGCTCTCCCTGCACAGCCCAGCACTGCAGCTCTTGCATGGCCAAACCATTTTGCACCAGCAGAGATGCAGGGCTGGGTGGGTGCACATCACCCACCCAGGGGATACAGCTGTCATGATGTGAACTGGAGATGTCTGTGGAGAATGGCAATACAAGTGTGTATTTCTTTTAAATGGAATATCAGCTCTGGGCCAGGTGCTTCACTGGACCAAAATTCTAAAGAATAGTAAGAAGCAGGTTAAAGAAATCAATCCTACACTTAACTAACTTTCCCTTAATTATTCTAAATAAACACCTCATGCACCTTGCAATTTATTTTTGCATTTTGATTTTTCCAACGGGCTCACTTTTATAAATTAAATTAATGAATCAAATTATACCAAAACCATTAAACTTCGTAGGTAACACAAAAAGAAAAGAACAGATCTAAATATATTATTACTGTGCTTGAGACAAATATCTGCAACTTAAAATACTGCCAACATTTGCATATGTAATAAGTTTTATTTATAATCCATCTTCTTTCAAAATGGCCTATACAGTTTGAATGTGATTTTAAACAAAGAACAAAACGAGAATGGCTAATATTCACACCCAAACTGTACAGCAAATTTTTAAGCACTTTAAATTAATTGTTTCAGTCAAATACAGCTGCTTTTTTGACCCTGCGCTGTTATTCTAGCTAAAAAGGAAGGAGAAACCAAAGAAAGAAAGTTATATGATGCTCCAGTAATTTGCAATCCCTTCCCAAGGTGCCGTGCCAAGCTTGCTGGTGTTTCTTTGTTCGGGGCCCCGGCTGAAATGCTGCTGCAGGCCCACAAAAGTTATCTTACATATTTAGACAAGCTGCACACAACTGCAGCTGAAAGGTGTTCGATGGTGGTCTCAGGAGGGAGGCTGCCAGTGGAGGGACATGGGCAGCACAGGCTCCACAAACCTTTCTTCTGCAAAACTGCAGACTCTGGCCTTTTATATAACATTTGGTCCCCTACATTACTGCCTTTTAAAAATACTGCTTGGTTTATTTTGTCCATTTTTATCCAGTTTGCATTTTGTGCTGACTCCATTAACTGGACCCCTGTCATACACACCCTCTCTACATGTTTTTGAAATCGGAGTCTTAAAAATCTGCCAGTGTCAGGAACACAAAGATTTCAACAGTAACGAGAATCATGAAAACCAAAGGACTGCCCCACTGTTTGGTTCTCTGAGGGCTGAATTTCTCTTTATTCATCTGTTATTTAAAAAGGAAGAGACAAACCAGTCAAATCCCTCATTCTCTTTTTTCTTAAATGTATTTCTCTGCTCTCTGCAATTCTTTTGCTCCAGCAATAATTTTGGCAGATTTTGCTTTGAGAGCAGTGAAGTTAATAGCGGAGGACAAGCTCCATAAAAGAATTGTTATAAAAGGCTTTAGGTAGCCATTTTATTGTAAGAATTTCTTACTCTAGATTTGTTTCTTTTCATTAATGAGTGACTTTGTTTTAGTACCAAAGGCAACTGAAAATCTAGTAAATTTTACAACATATTTCCCTGTTGCAAGAGCAATAAAAAACCACCAAACAAACAAAAACCCAAACAACTGTAAATTAAAAGGTGACTTTGTATCTTACTCATCTGGAAAATGTGTGCTTGTCATATCTGCTTGACATTACAAGAATGAAGATGTGGTTTGGACAGTAACAAACAATGACACTAGTCAACCTCATCAGGAGACATGAAATAAAGGAATGACAATGATTGATGGCAGCTATTCATTTACAGATATTTCTAGAAAAGTCTTCACTGGCCTAGCCGGGAAAAGTGGGAGAACTTTTCCAGCCTGGCCAGCAATGCACCATGGCAGGCAGCTCATGGAGTGCCCACTGCAACCCACTGCCTGCCCTGGGGGGAAGGGGGTCCCCTCCTGCTCACAGACACATTTGGGCTGTGACTTGTTAAAGAAATACTCAAGGAAGTGCCTGAAAAACTCATTTTGTTTGCCTGTGTGGAGCAAGAGGCTTCACTAGCCAACACCAGTGTTCTGGAGGGGGAAAGACTAAATCCCTGTACCTGGATTAAAATGCCAGGTGGATTGTGAGTGAGCTACTGGCAGTGCTAGCTGCAGGTTACCACATCCCCTCCTCACTGTGCACTGTGGCACTGCCACCTCTGAGAAGTGCTGTGTGTGTGCTCAGGGCTCTGCAAACCTCCTCCCCAAACCTGCTCCCCGTGCAGAGCTGCGGCTGCTGCAGGAGCCTCAATTCTCTCAGCTGCAAAGCCAAAAGCTTACTTCCCCCCTTCATATTATTGCATGTTAGAAGATAGTTTTAAATGTAACAGGCTGTTTATTCCTGTGGCTTATGGCTTTTCCCCTGCTGCAAACAAATTCTTTTCTGCCTCATTTAGAATTTTAATAAATTGTTATCAATGCTCCTGTAAATCACCAGACACACCAGGCACTGAATTCAATCTAAGTTGTCTAAGGATTGGTAGTTAGATGAATAAGAATTTGTAGTATGCACTTACATAATTCCTTGTGTGGCAAGTTAAAAAGGCAGTTTTAGAACAGCTATTTATAATAGAAAACATTGTTTCACAGCATTTTTATAACTATTTAAAAATATTTTCAATTGGACTGCTGCAGTAACCTGTGAATTTGTATTTCATAAGTCAGAGTTCCAGGTTTCTTAAATCATGTAAAAGAGATTTAAAGGCTAGTTTTAAATTCATGCAAGTTATGTGAGACTGATTTAACATTTTAATTCTGCATTCCTGCAATGAAGCATCTGCAAGTTGACAATACAGAAGACACAGCAGCGTTCTCACGGTATCTTTAACTATCTAAAAAAAGTAAAGCAATTAAAGCACAAAACTAATAATCTAATAAGATAGCGATGCATTGTAGTGCAAATACATGTAATGTTGCCAAACCCAGGTTCATTCATTCATTCATTCATTCATTCACTCTTTCTTTCTTTCTTTCAAAGAGGAAAAAAATCTGTATTTCATTGAAATGAAACTTTTGTGGGTTTGGTTGTTTTTTTTTTTTTAGCGTTAAAATCTGATAAGAATTCTCTTTGGAAATCCAAACATTTAGAAAACAAAATAAAGAAAGAAAAAAGAAAGTGTCTGCTGAGAAGGAATTCTGCCTGCTACCCAGGGGGGATATTTGTACACACACGCACATACTCACACATAGGAAAAAAGAAGAAAAAAAGAAATAAAAGGGGGAGGAAGGAAAAAAGGAGTCTTGTTGATGGCCAAGAGGGATGACACCGCCTGTTCCTTCTCATAATTGCATTCAGATACTCTGGATACATATTTGCCAGCTCTCATGACCCACTGATGCTATTCCCTCCTAAGGAAAGTAGGCACTCACCAGATATTACAGATTTTAACACCAATAAAGGATTTGTACTGGGTGTATTTAGGACTGAACAAACTGAGGAGAAGCTCTCTTACAGCACAGGTCTGGGCTTTTTATCTTTTGCAAAGTAGGTATACCAGTGGGAAAAAGTAAAATAGCAATTCCCCTGGCTTATTCTTTGACTAGCATAGTTTTGATTAGTGACTGAGACCCATGCTAAAACAATAATTTATGGTAATTTTGGGGAACAGCAGCACCCCTCCGTGAAAAATGCATTTAAGTCAGAGCAGACCAGCATCTCCAAATGCAGGGTGACCCAGAGAGCTGCCACTTGCTGCTGAAATCATTCCCTACCGAGTTAACGGGAGAGGGAACTAATCAAACCTCGATGATTCTGGGCTCTTTCCACAGGGTATGTGTGGAGGGGTTTCTGGGGGTCTCCTCTGGAGTCCTGCACCTTCTCTGGGACTCTTGGGGTCTCCTGCCCTACCTTTCTATGCTTTGAGGTGTCCATGGTTAGCCCCGCACTCTGGTGCGCTGCACCAAGCTAATCATCGGCACGGAGAGAAAGGATATTGTCAGAGTGCAAAATGATCTGTTTTCAGGCAGGAAGCAGTCAACTAGATGTAATTTCCATGAAACAAAAGAAGGTATTATTTACAGTTTTATTGTGATGTTAATTAATATTTACATCTTGGAATGAAAAATAGAAATGTTAATGATTGGCTTTACTAAGAGGATCACTTGATGCCAATGTGAAAGCCAGGGAGAGAAGGCAATTATGCAAACATCACATGCATCCCAATTTCAGTATGGAAACTTACATTTCAAATCTCAATTCAGGAAAATAACATGGAAAGTTTGTACTACAAAATCTAAACATGAGAAAGATTTAAGAGAAAAAAAAAAAAAGCACATTGCATATGTCAGATAATCTAGTCTGATTATCTGAGCTGTGCTAGCTACAGGGAAGCACTTACCCTTGAGTCCAGCTAGAAGTTAGCAGGGTAAGAAGGAACAAACCAGAATAACATAAAGACTAGCAACAAGGCTCAGGAAAGCAGACAGGAGCCCTAACCTAGCAGCTAAATATTTGGGTTCAAGCAAAGAATGAAAAAGAAACTTAAAAAAAATCAAACCAACCAAAAAGAAAACCACTTACAGCTGAAAATTTCTCAAGCAGCTCAATAAACCTTGCTACTTATTATGAGGGAGCAAATCATCACAAATTCTCAAAACAACCAACTCATTGTATATGGTGTGATTAACAGTTATTAAATATAAACAGACATTAAAAACTAAATACAACCACAAATGATACGTAAAACAAGTACACACCAATCTTTCATGTTAAAAGAAAAGGGCTTCAAGAAAAAAAAAATGAACGTTGAGCACGTTTGGGAATTTTCTTTGATACATCACTAACACAGAACAAACAAAGATTGGTGCTTTTAGACAAGTGACCACTTTTATGAAGCTTAAATATTGCCAAAAGGTGTAATATGTATTGGCAGCATTATTGACTATAATACTGTGAATGGTTTCAACAGTAAACAAGAACAGTTTGGGGTTTTTCTTTTATAATGCGAACACTGGAGAAAAGCACAGCTTTGTGTAAATGGAATTTTTCTTTGAAATTGTAGCAAAACAAAAAAAGCAAAACTTTTCACTCTAACAGGTATTGTTCACCCACGTAAAAGGAACTGTATGTCATACAAAAATTAATGAATAGCAGGATCTATTTTTTTCAGTACTTAAATTGCAAATAAAATAAACTCCACCCTGGTTCAGAGCTGTCTGTTTACTTCTAAGTCAAGTGCTGCCATCGAACTGTGGATGAGAATTTGAGTGCTGCTTAAGCTTTATATTTACTGTGTCAAAAGAGGTGGGAACCAAATGGAATTCACTATTTCTCCCAAGTTTCCCAAGATACACGCTTCCCAAGTTTCTGTGCAACAGACAGCTCCATGCCAGGCACGGAGGGCTGGATTTTCTGTGCGTGTGCATGCATGCGCATGAGCCGCCTCGGACTGCTACAACATGGAAGCTGTAACAACAGTTACTCGTCAAATGGCTTAACATTTACTTCTTTGCACATCCTCATTCACCATAGCCTCTAATAAGCACAAAAAAAAAAAAAAAAAAAAAAACAAAAAAAAAAAAAAAAAAAACAATATAGAGATAAACATACAAGAATAAAGTGTCTCACAGAAGTCCTTACCTTTCTGCAGGCAAAAAAAAACAAACAACCCCAAACCAAAACACCCAAGCCAAATAAACCAGTAACAAACCTAGGCCCTTTTAAAAATGCAATACTTGGTATGTTCGGATTTCAAGACTGAAGGAGCTGAGATATGTATTTGTGCATTTAAGACTCCCTGTATGTGGCATGCAATGACTCACTGTTGCTTCAGATGATTTAACTGCTGCGACCCATGACTTTTGCAATGAGCACTGCCACGTATAGATGTTAAAATATGAAAAATGAGCAGCCTTTCTTGTTGAGATGAAGGTGTACTATGGCATATTGCCCTCCTCCCCTTGTAGGATGTGCACAAAGACCTGTCAGAGGGATCTAGATCCAAACGGAGAGGAGGAAGGAAAACCAAGGACAAAACACACTAGCCCAGAAGATACTCAAATAGTAAGCCATCACACTGATGGACTGATGAGCCAACTAGTTTCTCTCTCCCAGGCTTTGGCACAACACATCCAAGAAGGCTTTCCAGTTCTTGCAGCAAAAAGGGGAGACTGACGCTGTGCAGCTTACAGAAAAATACATTGTGGATGGAAAGAGGGTGGTGGTGTTATAAAAAGAAAAATGATCTAGATTTAGAGCTGGTATTGGCATGAGAACAAGTGAGAGAAACTGAGGTCAAATCCTGACTCCCTCGAATGCCCTGGAGGGCCCAGGGGGTGAAATCTTGGCTGTTTTCACCAGAAGCAAGGACGAGGGAGCCCTGCCTCCTGGCAAGTGAGCGAGGTGCAAAAAAAAGGTCAAGCCTGTGGCATCTCTATAGCTCTGAGCACAGTCAGGCTGAGAGTCTGGAGAACCACAAGCAGCGCAAGGCTCTGATGGACTTGCTGGGCTGTGCAGATGCAGAGTTGACTCCTGAGCCCAGTCATTGACTTTCCTGACCCATGGCAAGGATTAGAACAAGCCAGCTGCCCCTTCTCCCTCCCAGGTACCCTAAGCAAAGAGGTTCAGCTCTCCCACACACACAGTGCTTGGCTGTGCAAGCAAATCATCTACCCAAGTGTCCACAGCCCTGGGCAATCCCTTTTTCTCCTCAAAATCTCGGCAGATTTTGCTACAGCTGCTATGATGTGTCTTGGAAAACAACACTTCACCTGACCATTCTTACTGGTCTGGCAAAGTGAAAACTCTGCAGATATCAGGAATTTACCCAGAAGAAAAATTCTCCAAGCTTGATGGCTACAGGGATGGGAGAGGACAGGAGGGAAACGTGTTTCCTCAGTTTGATGATCTCTGCTCTCATCCTACTCTGCAGGGATCATGCTGGGATGAACAGGAGTGCATCCTCTGTGCACCAGCCCCACAACTAAGAGCATCTTGCAGCATCACTTGTTAGGAGAGAGAGCCACAAGCAGAATCCTTCTGTTGCTCCCCCTTCCTATGCTTTGAAGACTTTTAGCATGTGAAAAAGCAGCAGTAGAAGGATCTGTGCCTGCTATTTCCAAGAACTCTCTGATTAAACATTCTGGGCAGAGGGTCATAAGTCCCTGAGAGTGCTCGTGGGTTGGCACAACTCAGCCAGGCCTAGAGGCTCATCACAGCCAGTAAATGTCCCACTTGCAAGAGGCCAATTCCCACCTCCCATTTTGGCTTTCTGAGAAGTGCCCTTCCTTCCCAACACGAGTTCTTTACACCTTGCACTCCCAAAGTCAGTGACTGCAATGAAGAGGATGAGGATCACTGAAATGAAAACACTGACTATAGGTTACCACACTGCATCACACTACATTCCACTTGCAGCAGCAGCAATGCAAGGCAGAGGGGAGGCCAAAACACGCAGGCGTGTGGAAGATACAAAAAAAATAAAAATAAGCAGCAAGCGGAGGTTTTCTGCTGTAGCACTGATCATACAGCTGTATGTCTTGTACTGTTACTCTCTATAAATACTGACATGAAGAAGTTAAACAAATATAAAAGATGGTCAAGTGTTATTGATAAGGAAATCTCAGATTTTCTGAGTTCCTTACAACAATATACTCCATAACTGCTTTACAGAGACTATTTTAAAAAGTTGAAATCTATTTTAATCAGAAGAATTCTTTATTTACAACTTTTCCTCATTTTACTTCTATTTGATGATATTAATTCTTAAATTTTGCTGAAACTAGCAAGAACTGCTGTATGTTACATAACAAAGGGCCTGCAGATGATAGAGACCTTCAAGAAAAATGAGCAAAGAGGCAATTGTGTGGTTTATAATCAAATTACATTTGCAAGAGGAAAGAAATTGCTCTAAATTTCAGATGAAGCAAAGTGTGTATAACTGCATAGGACATGCAGCATAGCTACGACTTAAAAGATGATTGCTTTAAATTCACATCTAACTGGCCTGCAAAGCAACCTGTTAAAAATACCATATGTTTTCCTACAGTTGAATATTCAACAGGAGACCTCTTTTTGTGTGTGCATTTCATACTTGCAAGATTTGCACCTGTAGTTTTGACCACGTGATGCATTTGACAGACAGCTAATGGTGCTAATGAATTGCTCTGATCTGGGTGTGCAATTTATTGTGTGTGGGTAAAACACGTGTCTGCAGAAAGCAAGGTGGGTCTTGGGCTCTCAGATCCCAGTCTCTCTCCTCCATCAAGTATTGCACTTTAAAATACCCATTGACAAATCCCTCCCCCAAGGAATTTTGTTTCTTGGGTTTGGTTCAGTCAAACACACAGGTTAACTGCTTCTGTATCTACTGATGTAAAAAGAAGCTTTATGATAATGAAAAAACATTTTGTTTTGAAATCAGAAACATGTGTGTGAACATTGATTTACATCAGTGCAGAAAATCTTTCCATTAAAGACTTTGGCTGTCTAGGAGAACTTATTTACTTACAAAATTGAGAGATTGGAGCATCTATCTGGGGTACATTTCCTCCTTTAGCATTTAGCTTTTGCACTTGGGTAGGTGGCACAGGTTTGTGAGACTGGCCAGTGGCTCGGTACATGGCTTGGACCCACAGGATACGGTCCTGCTCATCATCACTCGCAAAAATCACCGTGTCTCCTTCCTTCACAGCATTGAAGAATGTTCTGCCACCATCCAGACCTGGCAGGGAAGGAAGTGACAATGCAGTTTCACAGACTTTGAGGCCAGCCAGGAGATCTCCCCCAGTTTCCCACCCCACCACTACTTGGGTGTCTCTTCACCCATTCCCATGCTGCTCCCAGCTCAGTCCCCTCCCCTGCACCAAACTCACCTGCAACACAGCCCACAGGTCCCCAGGTAACCCAATTACTAAAACATGTCCCAACACCCTCGGATTAATTGCATCTCTCACCTACAGCTCCATCTGTGCAAGGCCCATGTGGGCACCACTGGAGCCCAGTTAAAAATGGGGTTTGAGTGGGAGGTTCCCCATTAGACTGAAAGCATCAGTGCTCACACTGCAGAAAAAGGTCCTTGGGTGATATTCTTATTTTTATCATAGCCCTGATTTGGCACCCATCTCCCTGATATGAGAGTTAAACAGGAATAAAGGTCTTGAAAACCAACCTACTATATCTTTTCTCATCTCCTCTGGGGATACCATTACCCAGGGCATGGTGAGGATTACCATGCTCAGCACGTTGCCCCACTGAAATAAAATAGAAATGGTGCTTGTCCACTTGAAGAAGGGTCTCAACCACCAACAGGTACCTCCAGGTACTAGGGGCTTTCTGTTCCTGCTCCTTCCATGCACTGATATCCAGCCTAAGGAGAATGGGGCTGGCAAAAATGCTGGCTTGGTCCCATGAATATTTTCTACAATAAAGACAAGCATAGCTGCTAGCCTTTTATTCAGGGAATATAACCTGAAGGCACAGGTTAGAATCATTACTCAATTTGAGCATTCAGCTCACAATCAAATTTCACTGGGATTTAAGCGTCTAATTCACTTAGGCTCCCCAGAAGAGATGAGTCTTTCCCTCCTCTGGTGCAACCCCTAGCTCAGTCCCTTCAATCTATTTATAGTAAAGCCATGCATAGCTAATGATGAGTATAAACACAAACATATTTAGAATAAAGCTGATCACAGTTCAGCTGCAGGCAGGGAGAGGAAGAGAGAGGAGCCCCTTTGGGAGCCTCCAGCCCCGTACCTGGCTGCGGGTCGGTGTAGTCCACAGTGTATCCGTCGAGCTGCAGCAGCTCTTGAGGTTCTGCTTTTTTCTCCCGGTAGCTGCACATAGCAAATGTATATTGACTAACCTGAGGAAAATCACAAAGCTAAGATGGCACCGGGTGACCACCACAAGGCAATCCAAAGCGCTTACACGCTGACAGCGTGTTTGCAGGGACTGGGGCTGGTGGGGTAATCTGGATGCTCATTGCCCATTAGAGACACACCAAACTTTTTACCAGGCTTTTACAAAGCCCTCTCTTAGCACACCCTGCCGCAGCACGAGTCTAATTCTCCACATCAGTACATACAGCGGTTTAATCTCCTCCAAAAGAGGAAACTCCACGGCTTAAAACCCTCTATCATTCATCCCCAGACAAGTGCAAGAGTGACACCCTGTCACAAACAATGTGAGCTAAATTGCTAGGTGCCAGTCATATTAAAGCAATCTTAAGATCCCACTGATCTCGGCAGTTGTTGTCATCAGTGCTGTAAATGGCAGCTCTCACTCCTCTGAGGTACCATCTGCATGACACGATACATTCAATGTCAAGCTCCTGACGGAAGGCGGCTCAGCTGCGGGGGCTGCGCCGGGCTCCCGGATCGCCTTCAGGAGCCCATCAGGCCGCATCAGGGCCCCGCGCGGACGCGGCCTGCTGCGATCTGGATGCTCGGCAAGGAGCTCAGCCAGCCACCACGGGAGAGGATTCTCCGTGCCCCAGGCTAGCAACTCACAGGGAAATTTACTGTCAAATGATTTCAAATGACTTTGTTAAGGTTGTGTCACATCCTGGATGCCTGACGTAATTTTATTCGTCTGGACGTTTTCTTGACCTCTGGAGGAAACTTTAAAACTCTGGTGGGTGGCAATGAATTGTGCTTGTCATTTTTTGGAAGTTGGGAGAGATCCTGAAAGTTGGAAGCATGGCTGAACTGGGGGGTTTTGCCCTCAAACTCCAGCCGTATTGCTCGGCTACAAAGATACATGCAGCACTTATTTTGGTGGCATCTCTCGCTAGTAAAATGTAATTTATTGAAGTCGGGGGACCCATCTATTGGCACAGCGTCTCCCAGTCGCCACTTGGTTTATTGCTGCCCTCTATGGGCTTCTGCTCGCTGCCAGCCTGCTCCAGCAGCCCTGCCTGCACTGAGCCTTCCTCCAGGAACAGCTCCAAAAGCCACCTAAGAATAAACTCTATCATTAACACATTTGTGGGAGTAAGACTAAAAGCGATGCTTTAAGCATCTTGCATCCTCCTTAAAACTACCAGCAGTGACAAAAGATTGACAAGTAGCAGACCAATAGCAGGAGCACACCAGTGCATATTCCCTGTTCTGAACTTTGCATGCCTACCATCGTATGGGCAACACAAAAATTAAAAAGATTAACACGAAGGATTCTAAATATAACCCAGTGCCCCACAGCACAACATTCAGACTCCTCTGGAGCTCATTCAGTCGTACTTGCAGTATGTTGCTGCCATCTCCTGGAGAAACCCTGGAATGAGCTTTATTTACGGGAAAATCCTAGAGATCTTGTCTGAGCAGTAAAGATTTGATTTCTCTGTGTTAGACGGCCTGAACTTCAGGGACTGCATGATAAATCCAATTCCTGAAATGAATCAGTGCTAACCTATGTTGACATTTATTGAAAATATGAATACCACTAATGCTTTTTGCTTTTCCAGTACAGTCTATAGCAACAGGTAAATTTATTCAGTAGTTCAGCTTTGTTCTCTGACCCTGAACATGAGGTCTTAATTCTGGGCTCTTCTTCATATACAAGTAATTCCAGTCCTCCTTGGACCCAGAAAATATTCTTCTGCCGTAGCAATAAGACAAACATAGCAACACAGTGGCAACATAGAGAAAAAGACATTTCAGAGCTTTTAATTCTCATGTTAAAGGTTATAAAGGACAGGTGTAGGCAGTAGGTTCTGGTGGAGCCATCCTGGTATAGAGGGAAAGCAAACTGGTCTCTCCTGTTAGAATGCACAGGATTTCCTTGAAAGAACATTGTTATGAGAAGAGACCTTCAAGAGAAACCTGGAGGAGTGTCTATAACATGCAGTGAGCCAGGGCTCATACAGGTTCATATCTACTTCTATCCAGTTCACTTCTAATTCTTTCTCTGCTCACACTTCTCACAAGCCCAAGCTCAGGAATGCCACAAAGCTTGCTGGCAGCAGCAAGCAAGGATCAGGTTGGAGAGAGGACAAAGCTAAGGATGCCCTCTGGAAGAGGTGCTGGCTGTGCTATGCAGACTGCCTGCACCTAAACAGCTCAAGCTACTGACTTCAAGGACTGGCAGACCAGCCTGTGTGCCCTACCCTGCTGCCTAGAGCATTTACTGCTTAGGGTCAGAGAGAAACTGGTGCCATGGCTACCAGTGCAATGTGGCTCCTTTCAAGTGAAAAAGCCAAGCCCAAGAAAATGTGATTTTAGAAAGCTCAGTATGTCATGGTTGTGCTTTGCTGCTGAACAGCACTGTAGGGTCAAGAGGAGATTGCACTTGCCTTTCATCAGTCCTCCAAAATATTGTGCTTTACAGAGCCTGCTTTCTGTAAAGCTCAGAAGTGGCCAGACAAGTGAAACAGTTAATAGCAGAAATTAATCCTACAGCCTGCTGAGTTCACTCTGAACCATAGCTGAGTATGAGAGCGAGCGAGCAGATGGGATGGGCAAGATGAATGGTTTGAGTAATTGGAAAAAACACAGATACAGAGAGGAAACTGAAGGAAGACAGAGGAGAAATCTCTGCCCAGTGAGGGACAAAATCTCAAAGCAGCTGGGATTTCATCCAGGGACTCGATGACAGCCAGGAAAGGAGCATCTAAGAAAGCTGAACTGAGAGAAAGTAAAAGAGGGGAACTAATCCAAGGCACCCCTGGTTGGCTCATTACAAAAAAGGGAAAACACTTTGAGAAATAATTTGAGACAAAAGAACATAAGGGAACAAAAGTGGGGAAAAAGACAAAGAAATGCAGGAAAGGAGAGGCAGACAGCAGGAGACAAACGCCAAAGTTCACTATTCCCAGGCTGCTAAATTAAATCTGACTTTCTTGGCACTTGACCATATTCTGTCACCAGCTATATAATCCAACTGATTAATAAATACAGCAGATATGCATTAACCAGTCCTGACTTTGTCCTGATTTCTCTACCAGAGACTCCTGCTCTAGTGAGCAGTGCTTTCCCCAGGATCCTGCTCAAACCTGTTAATTGTCATGCCTCACACTCTGAGCTCAGTCATTTGCTCCCCCTTTTTTACTGTTGACACAACACTGCCCTACTTGGGTTAAATTCTTAAATGGACCTTTTCTAAATTAACAGCATGCATTTTGTCCCAAGGGAGAGAAACCGTGCTAAGATACTGCCAGCTGTAATACAGCTTTCCACTTTGATGGGAGACTCTTGTCCTCTGGTTGCAGCTGTAAGTTGCCTTCCAAGCCCTTTCCTGACACAAATGAGCAGAGGAAATGATCTAGCTAAAAAAAAAAAAAAAAAAAAAAAAAAAAAAAAAAAAAAAAAAAGAAAAAAAGAAAAAACAAGTTTTCACAGCTCAGCATATCCATTCAGCTCTAAAAAACTGCACCAAACATTTGTCCCAGCTTTCCTCTTCAAGCAGGAGATGTGTGTGCTCTCCTGGGCAGGGCTGTGTGGTGGGAATTCATCCTGGGTCAGTATGGAGAGGACATGCAGGACCTACTGCAGCCAGCCATAACAAGCTGTGGCATCAATTTAACCAGCAGTTTCCAGATATTTCTTCTGTGCCATCACACTCTAGATTTCACAACAATCACCATCTATGCCTAGTTCTCAGCAAGTGTCTAAGAGAAAACATTATTTAATATGATTGTGGGGACCGGCTTTGGGTTATTCACCTTAGTTCGAAGGCCACAGCCTAGGACTGCTGGTGCACCACACTGCAATTCTACTGCATTATTTTCAATTTCTGGGTGATATTCAGTTACTGAACACTTACTTCATTTCATTTCACCCCAAGTCAGCTGAGTTTTGCTAAAAGCAAGAACTGTCACTGTTAGTCTAAATTATACTGAGTTCAGGGAGTCTGTCACTAGAACAATAGATCCATGCATAGACACTGCAACTGGTTTTAATCTGCAGAGAGTTGATCTGGTTCCAACAACATTCTGCAAACACCATCAGACACAATCAGCTGAAAACTGCTTCAAGCTACTCAGCAGACATGTCATCCAGGTACCATGGAGTGTTACTTCCCATATGCTGCCAGAGCACAGAAATGGGGTTATGATAAGAGATGAACAGATTCAGTCTGAAATCTCAGTGTAATTAATTCACTTGCCCTTAAAAATCATTACAAGAATTTTCCTATTGCTAAGCCAGCAAACCCACCAGAACCAACCATGGTGTTATTGCCAGTACAGCACATCAGACCCTGCAAAGAATTAATACAAGCTCTGTCAGCTATCAAAAATCCCAGCTTTTGCATGAGGGTCTAATTGGCAAACTGGCTGAAATTTGTGTGCTGTGCTCAAGCAGCTGATACAGCAACTTAGGAAACACATACTTACAACATCTGCAATGGATGTACATTTTCTTTCCTAACAAGTCACAGAGAACTTTGCCCTAAATAGCTTAATTGCTTTTGCTTACCACTGCCACTGGCATTACTGCTGCCTTTACGAAGCATTTTCCTCGCTTGTGATGCTGCGGACCATTTCCATCCAAGCTCAGGGCCATATTCTGCCATCATTTTCACACTGCATATCTCAGGATTTAAAATTAGGCAAGTAACGAGTCTCTGCCATGTAATTTACATCTAATCAGTATTCTGCTCTTCTGCTGCTCATCTCAAAGGGTGTCTATGAGAAGGGTGGGCAGTGTACAGAGAGGACTGCGATTCATTCGGAAGGGAAAACTAACCCCTCTTAATGTACGGATCGGTGCTGGAGGAGCACACACACTTGCTCTGCCAGCCATGCCTTGTCTTAACCCTTCCCTGAGGGGTAGAGCCAAGCCCACCCAGCAAGGCAGGTGCTGGAGAGATGAGGCTCAGGTCTAGAAATGACACAAAGGAACTGCTCGCACCCACTACACCCAAACAAATCTCTCCTGCATAACCCTTGCAGTTACACAGACACAGAAGGTGCGAGGGATTATTCCACCCAAATTACAAGGCAGTTATTGCTCCTTTCCCCTTCTCTCCAGGGCTTTCACAAGCCAAGTAGCAGTGGAAGCGCTCCCAGCAGAGCTGCTTTTCCTCCATACGCGCGCAAAGCCTCCGTTCATGGCGGCAAGGCATCGCTGACACAAAAGAGACAAACTGCCATCAACACCTTCCTCCTTGGTGCCACCCATGCAGTTTGGCACTTTTGTGCCTTGTTTAAATAGTTATGAAGAGTTTGAGTATTTATTACCACGAATTTCTTAACCACTGGTACCAGAAGACAGAGGGGTACCACCCAAAAGCACTGAAGGAACCAAGGCTGTGTCCATCTGAAATGGGGAAAGAGGAGAAAGCACAAGACCATGAGGGGGAGGTTATTCTGCAAGCAACAGGAGAGGAGACAGAGCTGCAATAGAAGATGCTACAGGTAAGGGACAGAGACAAGGGATCAGAAAGGAAATGTTTAGTTACTCCTCCAAATAGCCCTGCCCTCCTGGCAGTGTCAGGGACTGACCAGACCACTATATACCAAATGGACTTTATGCCTTGGGCTCTATCTCTCAGCTCTGGTGCACACAAGAGTCTGGTGTGGATGAAACTCCTGAAAGAGGGGCTGCTCCTTGTGCACCTTCTGTGACAAGAGCCAGCTCACCTTCCTGCAGGGGTTATTTTCTGCCTGTGGTTTAGCAGAGTTCAGAGCATCCTGGACATCAACACCTTTACTGCCAATCCCTGTTCGTATCAGCACCCATCCTTTGCATTGCATGAAAAGCAAATGACAAACATACGGACAGCAAAGTATTTTTATTCCATCTTTATTGCCTGCTGACATGTTCAATATGCTCAAACTACATCTGAGGGACTGCATAGAGAGTGTTTCTTGTTTATATTTGATGTACGGCAGAACACTTTACATTGCACCAAATGTTGAGCAAACGGTAACATAACAGAGAAGCTGCAGTGGCAGCTGGAATTTCTGAGGTGGGCTACAGAGACTCTCTGGGGGCAAAAGTCTGCTCATCTTATTCAAATGAATTGCTTTTCTGGCCAAATTCTGCTCTGATATGCCAACTGACGAATACAGACCTAGTAACATGAGAAAACATGGAATAACTCTGAGAGCTTCAGTTCCACAGCAAGCTGAAGAATATATAGCAGCTAAAAACCAGAGAAGCAACTGCAACCACACTGAATGGCCACAAGGCTCTGAGAGAGACAAGAAAATCCACGTCCAAACCTGCAAACCCTTGCACAGAAGAGTATCAATAGAATTATTTATGGGAGAAATGAGGTTAGGAAAAATGACTCTGCTTTGGAGTATCCCTGTTCACAGGGAAAAAAGAACTGAGAACTTGGTCTAACAGGAATGAACTGCCTCTGAGGGAAAAGCAATACCAGTTGGACTACAGGTGATCACAGACTGCCATACCACTTCTAACTTCATTTCAGAACATCATAAAGGAAACATGAGAAAAGCAATCCTTCAATCTCTGCCCAAGAACAGGATCAGTATATAATGTTCCCAAAAGGGAAAGGCAGATAGAGACATGCCCTGTGATGCTCTACACTACCTCCCCCCTCTCTGTGGCCATTTTGACCCCATGTGGAGTACAAAATGAGCACTTAAACTGTCTCTGTTGATCATACTTGGTTATGGGACTAGGTACTCAATGGGTCTCTCCAAACAGCCTCCTACTTATATGGGTCCCACACATCATAAATCCCCTTTACTTCCCAAGGATGGATTTTCTTATCTGCCCCATAATTTCATGCTATGGAAGCCAGCAATGATGGCTAAAAGGGGAACGAATACAATTAAGCTTCCTACTGAGAAAGCTGAACTTGGAGCAATAACTAACACAAAACAAAGGAACCAGCTTATACCAGGTGATTTAGGACAAGAGAAACCAGGTGTCTAAGGTGGAAGACAGACTGCTTGGACTCCTGGCCTTACCAGCACAGGACAGACAGCACGCAGGCATGCTCCAAATGTAGAGTCTGGTGCACCTGGTTTATACCATCCCTGTTCTTACACTCTGTTCCTCTGCAGCAGACCTTCCAGCTGCTCCATCAGCAGCAGGGTTTTACCCTCTGACCTGATCCGTTTGGATCTGTGCTGTCACAAGATCTCAGTTAGATCCCAGGTTATTCCATCAGAGAACCTCTGTGTTGCTTTCATAGAAAACCCTGAACAAAGGTTTTACTCCTCACACTTGGAGACAACACACCCAACATGAGAGTCCAGAGAGGAGGGGGAGAGAGATGGAGCCAAGAGGACTCTGTGACTTCCTCAGGCTGGTGTGAAGGTGGATCACTCACACTGGGGCCACACACTTCTGTGGCCAATGCAATGGTTTCACCTGCTCTTGGAAGGTGAGGGAAGATCTAACACACAAAGTACTGACCAGATCCTTTTAGGTTACAGGGGACATCTGCCTGTTTCCTTGAAATTCTTAACAGTAGTCAAATATACAGGTCTACTGAAACTGTGAGGACAAGTCAAAAAAAGGAAAAAGGAAGACACCGCAAAATGACAGCAAAATGATCAGTGAGAGCTGTAGACAATGAGAAGCAGTAATAAATATAAAGGCAAGATAAATGTCAAGAATGATTTGATGCTGACTCTGACATAGCCAGTGATAAAACTCTGTAGATTCAAATGGGCTCCAAATTGAACCTGGAGGTTCAAAAGAGAGCCCAAGAAGCTCCAGTCAAGAGAGACTGAGCTTCCTCCTCACCTCATTAATTCCTCATTAAAATTGATTCTCCATTTTATCAAGCATTCAAATGCATCTGGAAACTCATGGCAAGAAGTCTGCAACTGGGATATCCCTGAGAACACCCATACATTTAGAAAAGAATCCATGATTAACAGACACCCTGCACAGAACCACAGCTCAGCATCAATCAAATGGCACTGAAAATGGCCACAGAGCAGACTCAATTATTTCATGTTGTGATTTAGGATCACTTCTAGTTACATCTGTTACCTGGACCAGGACAAAGAATCGTTTCTTCCATCTCTTCCAAACATTTTTACCAATGGCCCATAAATACCTAGGAGAAAAGAACAGGTGAATTCAGTACACAAGTGTTAATCTATTGTTCTCTTGCTTTTCAGTATATTTTGTTTACACTTAGAAACTAAAGTTAATGCACAAAAGAGAGTAATTACAAGACTCTCAAGCTTAGCAGCATTCATGAATGGGTTTATTTTTAGCCTGAACAAATTACCTGTAAAGAAAGCAACATAAAAATCTTACAGAGTCTTAATATTACACAGTATTAATTCTCTCTTTCCCTTTGTCTTTCACAACTTGCTCAGAATTTGAAGCCCTTTAGTGCCAGTGAATAGCTATAACATGGTTGGATGGGCAAAGAATGCATTTGAAATAGAAGAATTAAGGGAGAGAAACCCCAAATCTGCTTTAGCCTTCATAAAACCATTTTGCTGAGGGGAGCTGTCAAACAGAGGGACACTTCCTACATCAAACTCAGTAAGCAGGATCTCAATATCCACTGGACTGGCTAAACCAGGACACTTCAATGAGCAGCTCTAAGATGAAATCCGAGAAATTGCTTGGCTACAGACAATTCAAGCAAAGTGAATAATTTCTGAGAAGCACTGAATTTACTGTTTTCTACAAAGGAAGAATTAACTTTTAAAATTAATGTCAAAATAAGCATTTAATCTCTGTGATGAATTGGCCACTGTGACACCGTAACACAAACACTGGCAAAACTAGTGGCAGCACCAGGCTAATAATAAACATAAGGATATTATTCAGCATTAATATGCTTTATGTATCATTATAATTACTTTAGTTCTGGCTCAATAAATAGAAAATAGACTTTTTGGTTATGCAAGGGGTTTCTCATGCCAGAAGAGATCTTGCATACTCTTGGTAAATGTTTAACCACAAAACTCCAAGTTATGCTGATGTGGGCTTTGAGTCCTTGGCTAGTCCAAGAAGAGGGCAATAAGTGTCCTTTTGGGTACTGCTGCTAACACCAACAGAAAGATAATTTCAGTTCTGGTAAGGTATAAAACCTCAGAGTTTTAAACAGCATCACGTAAATCAAATATGAGTTGAAGAAATCTAGGGAACAGCCCTGCTATCAGCTGAGGTCAAGGAAATAAACAGGACAGGGAATCTCTCCTCTGTGGCTTTGGTGCCTGTGATTGTGGTGAAAAAATTCAACTTTACACAAGACTACTGGCTCTGATCTCATCAGCAGAGAAGACAGGAGGAGGAGGAATTAGAAAAGACAAGTGATCTAAATCACCTAATAATGGATGGAATGTAACAAAACACTATGAAAATAAAAGTGAAACAAAGTTACTTTTATAGCACCAAAAACAGACTGGAGAGTTATTTCCAACAGTGAGTTTCCTGGACAGTTTTGATGTTTTGTCCTTCCTCAGCTCTGAAGAGCAATCAGAGCCTTGCCAAGGCCTTAGCTAGATCTTCCCAAGGATGATCTCATTTGTAACTACATGAAGGTAGAAGTGGTCTGGGATCCCTCTGGCCCCAGATCTTCTAACACTCTCTCCTGGAGGGTAAAGGTGTCCCTTTTAACCTTCCCAATTATTAATCCTACTCCAGACAACTGCTATTTAATTGTGGTGTGTATCTCAGTATAAATAATGCTGGTCACACTGGGGTTTATTTCAGGTGGAAAGTGCACCGTGATTTTGGTTTTGAGAAATCAATACAGGGAGACACAGAATAACTTTAAAAATTATATTATTCTCAGAGAGTTCACCTATTATTTCTCACAGGAAAAAGCATTATTTCCTGTGAGGAAAACTGTTTAAAATTTAAACTGTTTGGCTCATATGCATTAAAAAAGACTTCACTAAGAATATGGAAAGTGCACTATAAATGACTGAACTAATGCCATTTTTATATTTATCTTTCTGCTTCACCTCCTGTGAACTTGACAAAAAGAGTTTCTCTTTGAGAATCTTAAAAAAGCAAGATTTCCTAGTGCACATTCAAAACAAAATGACTTTAGATTGAGACAAGTGTTTACCCAGAGTGCTTCATGTTTTGAGGCTTATCCATTCGCACAGCAAGCTTGATCTTCAGGTCTTGATCAGGGCAGTTTTTGGAAACAGTCATTTTGTGCCACTCTGACTGCTTTGGGCTATTAGGAGTAGGGTGGAGAACAACCTGTAAGAATCAAAACCAACAGTGTTAAAGGAAAACATTATTCACAAAATGGGGTTTAATGTGGAACAGAAATATATCAGGTGACCTAGTTTTGTCCCAGAAGTCAGTCTGGATATGTCTAGTCACATCAATGAGGATGGCTTTTTATTGCTTTTTTAAAGTACAGCTTATTATTTTGAGATTAGGTCATATATTCTTTGGCTCCTCAATCAGCTCAGGGGGCTGTGCAGACAGAACTGCATGATCAGTTCCTATCATTTCAGGATGGCACATCTGCCTGAGCTATGACAGCAGATAAAATCTGCATCCCATGTCATGACATGAGTGGCTGCAGGACTCTGCTTCCATTCATGCAGCAGGAAAAGCTGGGAGGGTCTCCAGCTGGAGCACATCCACACAACACCAATGACTGGAGATGAACACCAATGCATGCACTTGGCTCAAAGAAACTGAAAGCTCCAAGAGGTGGATAGTTTTCCCTGGTCATAGCTGTGCTTTTCCCACTCACCCATTGCCACTACAAAGCAGAGCATCTCCCTGGAGAGTAAGATATAGAGTATTCCCCTAGGACTACACCACATCCACCATCTCCTGCTGATATTTCCACATGTTTCCTCTGAGGTGGCCTAACCCCCTTCCTCCTATACCTGTTCCCCTTCTGATACTTTCACTCTCAGAGGTGACTTTGCCTGGTACAAATTCATTCAAGTTTCCACTGTGCTGTAGTGAATCTTCTCTAAATCCATGAACCTTTATGCAGTAAATTGTTTCACAATTCTTACAAATGGCAGCATTCACCCTCATTAACTGATGTGCTGCCATCACTCATTTCTTGCTCATGCCTAGTCTATGCTCCTGCCAAACTCCAGCCCAGACTATAATCTTGTATTCCTCTGCTCTTCACCTTTGCTGCTGAGTCAACAATCTAGAGGCTGTTTTCCACCAAAATATCATTGATGCTATTACCCTCTGATGAATTACTCTAAAATGTATTTTATTGCCTCCTCTAAAGCCTGAGGTAAACATCAGTAGATTCTCAACTTTACCCTTATCCATTAATGTTATTTATCACTTCTTTTATTGAATTGCTCTGTCAGGAATCTGAAGCTGTTATTAGTCACACAGATACTGAGCAACACCAGTCTGTACTGCATCACTCTCAGAAGAAAACACATTTAGGTGAATCCTGAAGATGAGAAATGAGTTCTCCACGTAAGGCAGGGGCTGTTATAAGCATGATGAGCCCAAGCTCTGAGCAGATCCAAGGAGCTCCAGTGCCAGGCAGGTCATGCAAGAACACACAGCTGCACCTCTTAGCGAGTCAGCAGACACTCAGTGTGTTTGGGACGCTCTCCACTTTGATTTCTAACTCTTTTTTCAACAAAAAACACCAACTTTTCTCAGTGGTGTTGCAATTCACAGCTCTTCTCCTCCTTGCCCTCAGTAGATGAAGCATTGGCACGGCTGAAATCCATGGGAGCCCTGCCACTGGCTTCAATAGGGTCAGGATGTATTCCCATGCCTTCAGCTGCCCATTCAGCAGTGCAGGGCTTGGGAGCATTTTCCAGTTCTCCCTTGGATAAAAGTGGCGAGCTGAGGAGTGGCGGCCGGTTGCCAACTTAACACTGGCAATAGAAAGTAGGCTTTGTACTCGCCTGGCAGAGCACAAAGCCACTGCTCAAAGGGCGGCTGAGCAGGGGTGTTTTGTGTATAAAACCTGCTTTCCTCCTCTCTCCATGCAGGCAGGGTCCTGCCCACTCCAAGGGCTAAACCAGGGGCTTAACACACTCCCGGTTTCATTATTACTTTCAAGAAGAAATCTTGATGCAGCCTGAGCAGACACGCGTCATCTTTGGGCCGCCCCGGGCACACTGAGCATCCCTTTGAAGTTTGGCCGACTGAAAGCACTGGTGGCCACGGGCCAGGGGAATCCCTGCCAGCTCCCCACACTTGCCACTGCTGGCCTGTGTCCTTCAGCCTGCAGAAACTCAGGGCTGAGGGATGGTTTCCCGCTGGATCGGGAACTAAAGCACATTGGTAGGGCTGGCTCATCAGCCTTTCAGGGCAAGAGGGGTTGCTTTGGGTGCTGACATCTTTCTCAGAACAACATGCACAGCTAATTGCTTCCCAAGACCAGCAAAGTCAGCACTGCTCATGGCTGCCAGTGGAAACAAGACTCACAAAGCAAGAGGGGCTGCACTGAGTGTAACCACTCAGGGGAAAATCCCTGAATGGCAGCACGGCTGGCTGGGTGAAAAGCTCTGCTCAGCATGCCACAGCGGATAAAGGCAGGGTGCCAGGCTGTTTGAAGTAGGAGGTTTTGAAAATAATCCTGAAAATATTATGATGCTGTGCAGCAAAACAACTGTGGGTCTTCAGCTGTAGTACTGCAGCCTAAAGGGGTCATCCTTTTTGTCAAAAAAGGAGGCCAGAGAGAAAGGAAGGATCAAGGTGTGGATGAGGAAAGTCTGAGGGGGCTGTGCCTCTCTTTGAAGAGAAGACTGAGAGGAGAAAAGAAGGGGTAGCTTTGTTTTTCTCTCTCTCAAGTGCAAGAACAAAGGATACTTCATGAACATGAAAACATAAATAATTAAAATTAACATGAATTACATGAATTACAAAATTGCATGCAGCATTCTCCACCACAAAGCTATAAATTTAAATCAACAACCCACTAGGACCTGGAAGAATGGCGCTTTTATAAACAGGACTAGCACAAAATCATGTTAATTAGGAATAATGTTAAATGGACACAGACTCTTCCTTGTCAAGGCACAAACAGCCATGGAGTTAGCAAGAAACATCCCAACAGGTTAGTCCATAACAGGAAATACCATTCTTGGGCTTGCAACAGGATCAGTGGCTTTCCTGACCATGGATTTCTTAGCCGAAGCCATATGGACAGGATGGAGAGCAAGGAGTGCTGCAGGGCTGGGCAGAGCCCAGGCTGCCCCTGGAGATCACCTGGGTCATGCTGAGCCATGACAGGAGGTGCCAAGTCCTCTTACCCCAAACTGATTTTCATGGAGTCATCATACTGATCTCAGCCTGAGAAGCTGAGGAAGGCTTGACAAGGAGTTTGCTGCCACTTCTGCCTGGGGCCAAGACAAATTAAACAGCTCCACAAAATCCATGGAGACAAGTGAAGTGTCCCAAAGCCATAGGAAAGTGCCATCCACAGATACTCTGAAGCTGTGGGCTGCAGTGATCAAGGACCACGAGTGCCAGGGCACTGGTTTTGGGACCACAGGCAAGGGCAGAGATGGGGTGGGAAGGTTTGCTCTGTGGCCAATACCCCAGGAATCAGCTCTTTGCTATCAACACCATTGATGGGAGCAATGAACCCTCATGTCTCACTCCCCAGTCCAGCCCCACTGAAGCCACCAGTTCAGCCACCATCCATCCCCAGGGAAGCCAGGGCTCCAAGACTTTTATAGGGAGAACTGCAGTCAGTGCTTTCAGAAGCTCAAACTATGCACTGGCTGCTCAGCAGATATGAGAGAAACTTAACAGTCCCTTGCCAAACATAAATCCCATCTTTTTGCTTCAGCATAATCCCCTTTTCTGCCTCAGGAATGTCCATTTCCGCAAGCAACTTTTAAGGCTTTCCGGACTGCCAATATTGCACACAAGATCCTCTGCCTTTGCTCAGAGCAGGCACAGCCAGCTGAAATGCTGCCATTAAAAACTCACAACAAAGACAGCATGCGGGATGCACTCCTTTCCAGCAGTGCAGAGCTTGCTTTCTTTCCCCCTCCTGAAGCTTGGCAAAAAAGCAGAGCATGTTGTGCTCCAAAGATATTTCTGTACAGGAGAGATTTCTCTAGAAAAGCAGGGCCAGAAAGAAACATTATTAAACTCAAAATCTCCTTACCCTCCCGAGTTCTTTGTCCTCCAGAGCCAGCACTCCTGTGCTCTCTGTGAACAGCTTCACCTTCACTGCAGGAAGAGCGTGGGTTGTCGTGAAGTCTCCTTGGGTGCCCCAGCTGTGAAAAGAAGGACAGAGGGGTGTTCAGTTTGGCTGGCAGGTCAGCAGCAACACTGCTCAGGCATGGAATAGTTAACCCAAAATGTGTCTGACACAAGTCAAAGTGTTTGGGCTGTGTGAGTGACAAGGGCATTAATTATCTTCTTTGGGAAATGTGGGACAGATGTTTGGAAAAACCATGATGGTCCTCGGGGGAAGAAAAAGAGAGCATCTGGGAGCAGCATGAAACCAAGTTTAAGAGAATTTTCTTATTTAGAAACAATGTCTCCTGCAGTGCCAGCCTGTGTAGTCACAAGAGAAGTAGAGGATTGAAGACATCTGCACCCAGGATGTCTGTAATCACTCATGCCTGTGCTCCTCTCTTGGCTAATTAACCTCTCCTTTCCAGGCTGAGAGGGAGGTTTGCTTTTCCTGAAGAAACTGCAACTTAACCTGGGTCACCTTCCAAGTCTCAGCCCAACCCAAGTTTAAATTCAAGCCATTATATCTGGTGTAATCCTAATTTGCTAGGACTACAGAGCAGGACACCAGCTCCTTGTGGGTGGGACTGCAGTGACCAGGAAAACACCACCTCTGCAACTACACCATGATCCACTGTCCACTATTTGTACTCTGTGAGTCATTCCCTGGCTTGGAAAGGAGTGCTATGGAGGCTGAATTATCCATAGCCTCTAGACATGCATGTCTCTAGAGGCCATCTACAAACTTCTGCAACCACAAGTTGCCCAAATTCACAGAAAACATGAACTCATTCCATGTGGGACCCTGCCAAGAGCGTGCCATGAACAACACCTCTGAGTGATGTGGTGGAACACAAACTGCAACCCAGAACACTGCCAGTCAGATGAGAGATTATGCCATAACTCACTAACCACTTCTATTCACCCTCACTCTGTCAATGACACTTTCTCACTTTAGGCTGTCCTCAAACTAGGTGCTCTGCTGAAGAAAGGCAGTTCCCTTGAAAAGGCTCAGAAGACATGGTCTAGTGATTAGGTGTTCCTCACAGATGAACACCAAGCAGCAGGTTTAGCATTTGGAAAATTATCAGTAAAAACAATTCACTTCTCCTTGTGCTCTAGGAGTATGGGTTTATGCTTTGCTCCCCACTGAGCAAATCTTGTCTGAGCTCAGCAGATGAGCACAGAGCTGATTAACAAACTTGGGTACTTCATCAGGTTTGCTCTGAAGCTTCCTCTCCTGGTGTCACTATTTCACATGAGAGAGCAGAACTTTGCCTTAAATTATCTACAGCACAATAGGTCCAGTCAAGTCCTTTATCATATCATATCTTTTTCCATGTGTGAGCCATCAGCTACCTAATAAATGTTTTAAGAAGCAAGAAACAACTTAATTTTCAAATCACGGTTTTCAGGTCACAGGTTATGTTTTCTCTCAAAAAACTGCTTTGTCACCAGGAGGGAAAGCAGGAAGATTATCTTGCTTTGGGTAAGAGGCAAAAGTAAGAAAATATCCAACCTTACACTGTGTATTTTGACAGCATCTGCTTTATAGAACTCGTATCTCTGTTTACTATTAAAAAGCTCTTATTTGCTGAAGCATTCCCAGACCATATGTTATCAACAAATGTTACTAACCAAATACAAACAGTAATTTTCATTAGGTTTCCTTCATGGGAGCAACATTAACCACAAAGAGAATAAATGTTTCAAATGACAGCAAACATACATAGCAAACCCTTGACAACACTGATGCTTACATACTCATACCCCAAAAAACCCTGAAAAGATCTGCACCAACAAATGGAGACCATCAAAAGTTGAGTTTTGTGCGGGTTGGAGCCTGTGGTGATGTCATTAGTTGCCATAGTGATGCTCAGCATAAGGCCATAGTTCCTGCCACTGAAGCATCATTTATATTCAATCTCAGTACCCAGTTTATCTGGGCTGTGTATTAAATTATTGTTCAGAAAATTAGCTCTGGATGGTAGCTAGGTATTAGGATCATCTGAGGGACTAACAGTGTAATGGTTTCATTTCCATTTTCAATCATTAAGCAGGTTATCACTGCAGGAGTTCAGCTGTTGGGAAAGTGCACTGGGTGCATTTGGTGCACCCACTGTGGACAAATGCCATGAAGTAGCCATGCTATTTTGTCCCCTTATCACAGAAGTCATGCTGACTTCAAAGCAATTAAGCATCTGCAAATGCAGACAAACAAATGTCATTCTGGCCAAAAGGATACACAGGTACAGATGGATACATATGGATGTACAAACACCACAAAAAAGGTGCACAAGCAGAAAAATCCTGACAGTATTTCCTCAGTCAGAACCATATTAACTATCTGAATCCTGCCTGAACCTCTCAGCTCAGCATTTCTTCCTGGCCAGTGCATCTCAAGATCTGGAACTGATAAAGAAATGCTGCTGTGCATAATTTACTAGAATCATCACCCTATTTATGGCATCTGTGCTGTTCCAGTGCTATCACCAGGATCTACTTTTGTCTCCAGGGTTTCTATTTAGGCTTCAAGCTTAGGATAAGCAGCTAAATTCTTCTGGTTGCAAAGTGCCAGAGGTTGAGATATGCCCCAGGTGCTAACTTGACAGATGCTGGCCCTTGTTTTACCTTTTACAAGCATAATAAGAAGATCATCACTGTAGACCTTGTGTCTACAGATTGACCTAGAGGTGCCATCACAGTTACTGACCAAACAGCCTAAAGTGCTAGGATTTTATCCTGAATGGAACATAAAATGACACATATCCAGAGGGTGTGAGTGGCCAACAAGTAACAAAGGTCAGCTCTTTTCTCCTATTACCTCCACAGCCTCATGGAGCACTTGAAGGATGGGCTCACCTGTCTGATTTCAGCAGCATTTGGGAGCTGTCACAGACACTTCCCTTACATATGAGGGGCAGTGATGCCACTGCCAATGCAGGTGCCAGGCTCAGACCTAGTTGCCCTCAGCTGTCTCACAGTGCTGATCTGAAAAACCTTCAGGTTGATGCTATTCAGCCCTTCACAATTTATGGCCAAAATCTGTAAGACCACTCTCCTCCTGTCAATGCTGTATCAAGCTCTTACCCTTTCCTGCCATAAGGTCACTGCAGAAACAACTGTCTTCATCCTATGGAAGTGCAGTGCTTTACTGAGCTTTGGCTGTAGGGCTGAGGGCTACTAAAATGCAGATACAGCAATTTAAAAGTTAATTGCCATATAGCTAAAAAGACAGAAACGTTAAAATACCTTGGCACTGCTATGTCAAAATTCATGATTGAAATACTGTTTGGGAGGTGATTTAGGCTTGAGTAAAATCCTGTAAAGATCTCTAACCTGACTGCACTCATGTATCAAATGAAATCAGGCAGGAGGGTCTCTGACTCCAGCTGCTTTTCTTCACAATATCCCACTTAAGTGACCTACAATTTTCTCAGCTGTCCTTGAGAGACACTGATTTAGTAATTTCTGTTCAACTTTAGTATGTAAGTTCCTCAAAAGGAAATTTTAGCACCCATGACCTTCCTAAGAGTGAACATACATTTAATACCCAGGAAAACTCATTAAAATCTTTCATTCATATACTGTGCTCTCTAGTAAGTCTGCTCAGCCCCTGCCTAATTTAAAACAGTCACCCTTCTTCCATCAATGTTCTTGTAACTTGATGCAGCCAGAACACTGGTGCCTGTGGTTTATATAAATAATGAACCAGTGCAACTGGATTGTATTTCTGGGCCCTGAATCAGTCCTGCTAAGCAGGCTAACAGGGGGGCAGCTGCAGAGCCATGTGCTTTCCACAGGGGGACATTTAAACATCATCTAAGACCACTTCTCATGGGCTTCAAAATTATCAGAGGATATCTTTTATCCCTCTCCAGCTTGCATGGAATAAACATAAAAAAATCAGAAAATGAAAGTCAAAATGTCTACTAAAGGAGAGCTATGCTGTCCCCTCAGTGGGCTCACTCCAGGTGTGCCTGATGTTCAATGGGACAGATCTGTGCCAGAGATGCTGCCCTTCTGCCTCATTCCCATAAATTCACCACTTAAATAAAAAAGTCTTGCAGAATAATATTCCTACCTGTTGGCCAGATTTGCAGGAGTTTACTGAGCCATCTGCTTGGTATAGTTTTCCCAAATTAACCAACTCAGCAGCAGTGCCTGCTCCCTCCCAAGATGTCCTTGGGAAGGTAGGACATGGCAGGCAGCTGCTTCCATCCCTGCAGCAGCAGCATCACCTACCCTCCTGCACAGCCACCTGGCTGTGTACAAGGGCACAGAGGTCCAGCTGAAAGGTGTTTAATATAGGGACCATCTTTGGGATAACAGCTGCAAGGGCAGCTTAGCCTCCCTTGCTGTTCCCTACTGTCAGAGTGGGATCTGGTGGGGATGCAATGACTGGCCAGTCTGGCTGTCTCCCTCCCTTGTGCAGTGTTGGTGGAGAGGGTTGTGCTTCATGCACTTCTCTTCATTTACAACCCTCATCTCTTCTCTTCTGGCATGTCTGTGTCCCTCCTGGTGTATTTGTAGCTGGATCTCCAAAGTGAGCTGGCTGGTGAAGGGAAGTTCATCAGGAGGCAGCACAGGCAGCACTGACAGACACTGCCTGGGCTTGGTGACTGCTTCACCTTGTGTGGTGTGATGCTTTTAATCCAGCCTTGGCCTCTCAGATTACTGTGGTGCCCAGCCATGGTCCTGCTGGATCTGGATCCTGCTCTGAGGATGGACAGTTCAGCTCCCACTCCATTGCTGGAGACCGAAATGCTACATAGTCTCAATTTAGTTCTCCCAGAAATCCTGTCTAAAAAAGGATGGTTTTATTACTTTAGCACACTCCTCCCCTCCCAGAAGAGACCTTTAAATCTGGGGCCATAAATCATGTATGCCCAGGCTTGAGCACTGGGAAAAACAGAGCAGAAGTACAGCAGGCACTGAGCTAACCTACCTTCATGCAGTGATGGAGTAGTGCACCTTTTCCTCTAATGTAATGCTAAGCTGTGTTTCTTTTCTACATCTTCCTAGAGACACAAGTGAGGAGGAAAATAAACAGGTTTAAAGTATCTGTAACAGTTAACTAAATATGAAGAAGCACACAGGATAGCTTTTTATTATATTCTCTAATGCTTTATCTATACCAGCCATTCAAAGACATGAACTAGGGGTTGATGACCACAATTATCAGTGATCTATCTGAACTTCCCTTGCCCACACACAGAGGCAATACTTCATTATAACTGAGCACACACAGACTTAGGTCAACAGCAAAACTTCATGCAGGGATGGCACTAATCCCACCAGGATAAAAATACCCATTTTTTTAAATTAAAAGAGTGCTTGGGAACTCCTAGGAACACCATAAACTAGACAATGATGAGCCCTTCACAAGCAGAGGCTGGAAGAACTGACAGCTCCTTGCAGGGAGCAGTGCAGGTGAGGCACTGAACTGGCAGGGATGTGGCAGAACAGATGTGCCTGTGACACATGGCAGAGGCAGGTGCTCACCCCTGCACCAGCTGGGTCACAAAGCCATAATAAATAGAAGCAGGGCATCCCAAAGCCTTTGGGTAATGGCAATGGATAAAAGGTTTTTCATTTGTGTCTTTGGGATTTGGAAAAACCCAAAGGCACGGAAGAATTCTGGCTTTTTTTAGGCACTCCAAGAAAACCCACAGGCTGGGTCACACACCTGGAGACCTGTGGGATGCACACACAACTCCACACACACAGCTCTGTTTCAGCAGGAGAATTCCATAAAGAACTGCCAGTTTGGGGATGCTGTGCTGGGGACAGCTACAAACTAGATTGTGACTTCCTGCAGTAGGACTACAAAACTCAGTTGAAAACCCACAAATTTAGGGGACTGTACTACTGTGTATATGTGCCTCAGTCACCTGCTTTGGGCTCCTGCTGTTTCAATAAGGAGAAATCTAATTAAGTCAGTAGAGTTTGCCTAATTTGCCTCATCCCAGTTTAGAGGAAGCAAGCAGATGAAATGATGTCTGACATAAAGGGCCCCAGTCTCTGCATTGCTAGAAAGGAGTGCTGGAGGTGACTGCTGCAGATTCACAGAGTTTTGAAATGAAAATCTCAAAGAACACATATAGATGCATATACATTGCTCATGCAAAGGCATCCTGGGCTAGGAAATACTGCTTAGGTGCTAAGAAAGGCACCTTTGCATTCTGCCTGTAGAAATGCATTGAGAATGGTTTGCATCCGTAATACATCTTGGTACTCAAGGGCTGCTGAGCCTCCTCTGGGATTCCTCCCACGGTAAAACTTTGAGGTGTTTACTTACCTTCATAACAGGATAACCAAAGACATCAGACACAGATTGACAACACAGCCTATTTCTGTTTACATTTGTTTCCTCCCCTCCCTTTCAGCTGCCAGAACAGCCTTTCAGTCCCATCCCCTCAGAACAAGCTGAGCTGAAGTGGGAGTGACAGCACAAACAGATTTGATTCCTCCTAGACTTTTCCTGCACAGACTTTGCAGTGATTTAAAACATGGTTTCACTGATGCTGCTCCCATGCAGGTGCTGACAAATCAGCACTTCTGCACTGGCCAGCAGAGGTGGCTGTACCTGCCTTTCCTGGAGCCATGGAACACTGAGTGAGGCCACAGAGCACTTATGTCTGCTCTGATAGGATAACCCAAGGATGCTCTGAGTGAATCCATCATTTCCCATGGCACCCTAATTCCTACCAAGCATATAACACTCCCTCTGCTAAATAGAACACCACTGGTAAATACTTTGCTTACAAAAAGAGCATTTATTTTTTTATTTTCACCACTACAGAAAGCACTATGGTGTTATTTAAAAGGTGAGCAGAGACATTGTTAAGGACTGGGCTCCTTCTACAGCAGCTAAGGAGGTGTTCCAACCTCCAGCATTTCATGGTCTGTCCCTTTTCTGTTTCCACAGCTCTGAGACACAATGTATGTGTCACACACGCAGGCACCATCTTGCTGAACATCCTGCAGACAGCAGTACCAGACCATCTCTCCCTCCAGGAGCTGCAACTCCCACATCCTCAAACTGGCTACGGCAGCACTACGCTGCCGGCTGAGAGAGAAATATGTCTTGGAGAGCATCACATCTGTGCCTGAGTGTGCAAGGCACAGAAGGAAAAGGGTAAAGCTGACAGAGACTGCAGCAAAGCAAAGCCTGCAAAGGTCTGCTCTTGATCTGCTTGTGGCTCACACACAATCCCCATGGATCCCATTCCAGTGCCAGCACAGGGCACCGCAGCCAAGAGGAGCTGCTGAGGCCGACAGCACAGCTTTAGGAACCCAAAAAGGGATGATCTTTGCTATGCAGAAAATACAGCTTGATTTGTGTTCCCTGAGAATGACTGATACACTGGGGAAGTGTCATGAGGAAGGAAGAAGGGATGGGAGGTGGATTTAAAATCACATAATAGCTATTTATGGCCACGAGATGGCATTCCTGCTGCAGAGATGTCCCTCTGCCATGCCTGCACCCAGCCCAGGACCACACACCCCTCCCAGACTGCTGCACCCCAGGCTGGGCTCTGCTGCAGAAATCCCTCAGCTGGTCTGGATGTGGAATTGTGACAGTGCTATTCACTACAATCTTTTGGGTATTAACAGCAGGAAAAAAAAAAAA
>WEIU01014500.1:605718-691528 GCA_013389925.1 Aegithalos caudatus
AAAAAAAAAGTTGCATGATTACTATCCATGATTTAAATGATGACTGCTTTTCAAATGCCCTGTTGCTCTTGTTTAATACTATCACAATTACAGGAGAAAAACTCAGCAGGGGGAAATGGAAATAAAAGCCCAGCACTGTTTTACTGAGAGGTCTGAACTGAAAGAAAAATTGCTTTTACAAGGGCTGCCTACTGTATGTGCTCCATCAGTGTATCTGCTTTGGATAGACCATGAGTTTACAGATTTATTTATTAAACGCTGTGTGCTTTACTGTCTGTGGCTGTGACCACTTCTTGAATAGGGTGACTTCAATGCCACACACATGCTAATCAAAGTTTCCTTTGGCCAAAGATGCTCCACTGAACCAGCCAAGAGCTGCTCACTTCATGGAATGACCAAATAGAATTAATCACTTCCATCAGATCTTGTCAGCCTGGAAGAAAATACAACTGCAGTGGACTGCCATTGGTTAAGGCTTGGTCATGATTTTGGACTTAATAAGGCCATACCCTGCCAGATTTGCATACACTTAGTATCTCACAAACACAGACCATGGAAAAGGAGAATGAAATCCTTTACCTGAAAATACAGGTTACTGGTTTGTGCCAACATAGTCTAGACTCTCCTTTACAAAACTTAGTAGAGACCAGTGAAGTATTTTCTAAATGCAAACAGCAGAAAACAATACAAGGTACCGAGAGGGACCAATCTGATTTTTATTTATACCTCAACATATTTTATATTCTTATAGGGGCTTCCCAACTCCCCCTTTTATGGTGGAATGGGACAGGTACCCTTCCAAAATCAACTAAAAGGAGGAACAAGAAGTGTGAGATTATCTCTTGCTGTGCCATCACTCACATTTTTGCTGTCCCATATTTTTCTAAGCCAGGATCCAGGCCAGGAAGCTCAAATCTATCCAGACACCTGGGTTTGCCTTGCCCAGCTTCTGACAGCTAGAAACAAAGTTCACACTACCATCTCCTGGGTCAGTGGGGATGAGTGGACAATTCCAGCAGGTGATGCCCACCCAGCCATCTGCAAGCTCCTCTCTCCATGGGCATGCCATATCCATGTAGTGACAACAGTACATTGCTCCCTGTAAGTGCTTTTACACTTTGTTCTGTGGTTTGTTGGGAGGTACAACACATTCACAAAGCCAGTATACTCTACCTTCACTTCACAGAAAGGACACCTAAAATGTTGAAAACTCACTGTCAAGGTTAGTCTTCTCATTTCACCATTCCAGAGCTTTGTCCAGACAGGAGCAGGCACAGTACCAATTCTTTAAAGCATGTCCTCTATCTCCCTACACTGCTTTTGCAGCAATAGCAGCACCCCTCATCAAATAATAATGTGCACTACTTGTACACAGCACTTAATAAATAAACCAACAACTGGGCCCTTTCACATGCCTCATCCCCCGCCTTTCCCCTGGAAAATGATGTGCTGAACTTACACTAAGGCATGGCTTTTTTTTTTTAGAACACCAACTATGAGCAATAAACATCGTAACTGAATGTATCCCAGAACTTGCATTTTGCAGCTCTCCTCTTAATGAAGCACTGTTTCAGATGACTGAGTCTCAGCCTCATTTCAGTGTCCTTTTGGTTTTTCCTATCCCCATTTTAAGGCTGCAAGCATAGGAGTGATGAAGCAGACGGGTGTCGATGAAAATCGCCTTGGGCATCATCACACCTTCTGGAATACTTAAATTTGAATGTATGTGCTATCACAGGAATACATAATTCCCAAGTGCATAGGAACACTCAAGAAATTAGACAGCTGGCGAGAAAAGCAAGACATTCATCTGTGAAAGAGAAGGTGCATGAGCTCAACCCTTACTAGACACCAGAGAATCCATGTGAAAGCAACGCTATGTGTGCTCTAAAAGTCAGGGAAAACACGGTCAGGGCTTACACTTACTCGATACTGGAAGAAACCAGGTACAAGGGGTAAGTGTAAAGAAACAAGCCTTCATTATTCGCCAACACAGCTTCTAGTACAGGAGAGCAGGAACTGAATATGAGACCTTTGGGAACAGGGTCCCACTGGGATCACCACTGACAGTCCCAGCAGAGTATTCCACAGCTGTCCAGGAGGCTCCTCTGCACCAGTGTGGCTGTCTGGGTGACACTCAGGGCAAGGGAATCCCTAGAGGATCTTGCCTTCATTCTGCAGAAAAACTCAGCTGCTTAATATAAAGCAGAATTTTTGTCCCACAGCAGCTGAGCTGGGTATGAACCAACCCCACAGTGCAGCTATAAGGGAGCACGAGAAAAGGTTCTGAATTCCTAATTAAAAAGGGCAGTAAATCACCTGCATGACGATCTCCCATAATAGATCACATACTTGCACTTGGGTAATAACTTTTTAGTGCAGTTTTTGCTGTGCTTAATGACTTGTCCACAGCCTCCATTTTCAGAAATGGGAACATCACTGCATAAATCTCAGGAGCATTATGGAAATACAGCCACACAGAAGGGGACTTGAAGAGCAGGTGAAACCAAGCTAATAACAGAACCTTTCAGGTGCAAAGTCATGCACAGTCTCATCAGAAAACTGTCTCCTAGGCATGCTAAATAGCTGTAACAAAGAAAGTTGTGTCAGGTATTTGGACACCACTTTGTACCCTTCAGCCTTCGACAAAGGGGCTAAAAGCAACTGCCCAGAAATTCCTGTCCCTGTCATTTTCACCTCTTAGGCCAGCAGCATCACAGCTCAGGGCACCTGCACCATGCTCACAGAGACTAAAGCTGAAGACCTCTCCTGGAAGACATTTCCCCAGTAGATGCCTTGGGGCAGACCCACCCTCTGCTCAGAGCCTCACCCCAGGAACAAGGACTGTATCTTGCAAACAATGGTGTCTGATGTTTGCTGTACCCAGTCACCTGCTATAACGCATTCCCAAGGCTCCCAGAGATTTCCTAAGGAGAAGGAGCTGCAAACATCTGCACAGCTGTGAAATGAAGTCATGCGACTGGAAAAGGAATCCAATCAGTGTGGGTAATTAAGACAGCTTATATTTAATGCTGAAGCCAATTAGAAGAGTAAGGAGGAAAAAAAAAAAGTAAGAAAAAGCAGCTATTTCCTAAAATTTTCTTTTGCTTTGTTTTTTAACCAGCATCATGAATTTTGCTTACACAGGGCTTAGCTAAGAATGCAAACTTAAACACGAATGTTCACTTAAAACTGTGTAGCCACACAGGACCTGTGTCTGAGCTTTGCCATGTAAGGAAGAGACCCACCAGGCTTGGCAACAACAGCTGAACTGAGGGATACACACCAAGAAGTAAACTCTACTCTCACATCAACATAAAACCATTTAGTTTAGCAGAGTCAAATTAGTTATAAGGAATATGGAATATTCATTTGGAATTTATGCATCTCAGAAGGACTTTTATCATTTTACCATGGGGGAGTGTTCATGGCATCTCCCAACAAGCCACAGCAGCAAAACACGGACTGCAACAGAACACTCCTATCACAGTCCTATCTGTGCAAAGCCACCCGGCATCACTTCAAACTCCAGGGCCTGAGGCAGGAGATTCCTGAATGAAAAGACCAGATTTTCCCCTTCTGCAGACAGAGAAAGCATCCCTGCTTGCCAGCCTCCCCTCCCGCAGGGTTTCTCCCTTTGCTGCTCAGTGCCCATCTCCCAGGAGGAGAAGGTGACCAAACAGCACTGAAGGAGGATGCTGTGCAGGTCCTGTCCCTCTTCAGGGTCAGGCAGAGGGCTCTGAGGGATGTGGCACACCAATTTGAAACAAAACCTCTGGCTGAGTGATAAGCATGGAGGTTTGGTGCAGGGATCTGAACAAGGGCAGCCTGTCACAGCAGAGATAAGCAGCAGAGCTGTCAGAGCACCTTGAAACAAATCAGGGAGCAGCATCAGTGCAAGCACAAAGATAAAACCAGACAGCCCCATCTCCTAGGGAGGTGGCTAAGGGAAAGGAGATGGGAGAGGTTAAGAAGTTTACCAAAGACATTACTTTATCAAGAGTAAATTTCTGGAAAGGGCACAAGGCTCAAGACGTGGCATGGAGTCAGATGACGGCCACTGAGTGTCCTTTCTCCAGCACTGCCCTACAGCACATGCTGAAGAAAACTACATGGGAAAAAGTCCTAAGGAATGAAGAGTGTTTTTTCTTCCTTCAGAAAACAACAAGCTCCATCCTCACATCTCATTCTCTGAGCTACTGCACAACCCTTGCACTAGGACTGAAGAGACTGCTCTGCAAGGGGGATATACAACATCAAAATGAAAACACTTCCTGAGGGGCAGCCTGCACCCCAGTCCCTTCCTGGAATGTCAAATGCACAGACAGGTTGGCCAGATTCTTCCCCACCACTATTTACTGCTTTTATCCCAAATGGTTCAGCTCAGTTCAATCCAGGGACACACAATTTTTGTTACTGTGACAAGAGGGGAGAATGAGACTTATCTGGGTGCCAGAATAAGTCCAGAATCTATAGAATTTATTCACATGGCACATAGGTCCTTGCTGTTGTTTGGGTCTCTTTTCTTTTGTTCTGCTCCCATCACAGAAAGGTGATGTAAAATGCTGACCATGAGCACTGCCACAAGCACAGGTCACAGTTTAAATATATCCAGCAGCTTCTCTAGAGACTTTAGGACAGAGGGGCTGTGGCTGGATCTTTTGTGCTATTCCCAAACCCCTTGACAACCCTGTTCCCAGGCAGCACAAACAGCAGCACAACTAACATTGCTCCTGGAAGGGCACTTTGGAGACATGCAGAGGACAGAGCACAGCCCAGTGTGCAGGGAAGAGGGGGGAGAGGTATAAACCCCACAACCATCTGCAAGAATACAGTTCCAGCACAAAAAGCAGTAAAATCCTTCTCACACTGGGATTTGAGATATCTTTTAGAGACATCTGTGTGTTAGGGCATAATACACAAAAGCTTTTTCTTACACAACTTATTAAAAGCACTACTAATAAAACACTGCAAGCCTGATCTGAAATGAACCTTGCTATTTCAGGTCTGGCTTTCTCTAGAACTGTGCCATCCCCTGCATCTGTGCTGAGGCTGATAATCCTCACACGAAGGGATTGGGCTTAAAATGTCAGGAATCCAACAGAAAGCCTGAGAGGAAATAGAAGGCCAGTGTGTACTGTGGTCACAAAAACCACACTCCTTGCACACAACTCATCTGATCTCTGGGTGTGTGTGGCTGCTAACCCTGCTGCTGCCCTGCCTCTCTCAAGATGTGCAAATGTGATTCAAGCTCCAAAATCACTACAAAAACTGCTGGTTTTGCACCAGAAAGATGAAAGAAGCATCTTGCACAGATCTAGACCAGTGCTTTTGGAAATCCTTCCCTGGCTGGTGAACTGCCTTTTGCCATTAGAGATGTGGAAGCTAGGCTGGAACCTCTGGCATGGCACTGAGCTGAAGAGCAGCCCCCATCACCAGGGTGCTGTGATTTGGGTGCTCTAGCTGAGGGCTGGCATTTCAAAGACACATGAGAATATAGTGAACCATTCCACAAGTTAGGTGAAAAGATTTCCTACAAGGTTGACTGGCCCCTAACACTCTCCACCCCAGGACACAGGGCTGTCATAGAAAAGTAAGTCTTCCAGTGAACCTTACTGTTCAAATGTAATTTTTGTCCCTGATACTTACGAGAAATTTAGCCTTTTGTAGCCTGTAGAGCCTCCAGACAATGGCAAAGCTGAATTTCAAACAGTTTCAAGGCACAGTTTAAAAATGCTACCTGTTTCCAGAACTGCATTCACTGCATATTCTGAGCATGGATGCTTAACCCACGTTTTTTGAGCCTCTGAGTGATAAAACTCCTAGGATGTACAGAGGTAATTTGCTGCAGTGTTTAAGTTTCATTGTGCTGGGTCTCAAAATCCTCAAGCATTCTTCACCCCGAGGCCAGGCAGCATCCTCTGCCAAAGCACACAAATCCTGGGATGCTGGCACTGAGCAGTCCCTCCTGCCTTCACTGAGATGTTTCCTTTCTTTAGGGGTGGTTTGCTTTTTACAAAAAGTACAGAAGCAAACACGGTGTGAATGACCTCAGTGAGACCGATGTTGGCATCTCATCTAACACCTCACAAGGCTGTTTTGCCTGGCCACAAATCCTTTGTTTCTAAGGCAGCACTGCTCAAAAATCCACCAAAATCTTCTCTGAGCTGCTTCTATCACTGTCCTCATTACCAGAGTACCTGAGGGCCTTCGAGTCTTGCATTAAGCAAGATGACGAACATGTCACATCTGATTCATTCTCTCTTCTCAAGAGGAGAATTTAGGTACAGTGAATTGCTTTCACAGAGCTTTGGTTTCCTGTATCTCTGCTGCTGTGTCTGGGAGGGGAAGCAAGGTGAAAGAAACACCACTAATGCCAAGAGGAAAGAAGTGCAAGCTTCTTGTGATGGCCTCTGGTTTCTGTGAAGGTTATTCTAGAGCCTCAGCTTGGCTGGTCTTCGGTTCTGGAATGAACAGTCATAGCACCCTCAAGGAATACATCTGCCAAACCTACTCCCCTCCTAAGCCATTTCCATAGGTATTAACCCAAGTGCTGGAGCAATCCAGAAGATTTAAGCCTGGCCCACACCTCTACAGGAAACCAGTGCAGAGAGAGGATGAGTGTGATGGACTTGCATAGCTTTTATCACACCGCAGCACTCAGTGTTGGCTGCATTTTATTGAGGGTTGATGGCTTCATGCCCAGACATTGTACATTTAATTATAATAAAAAGACCCACTCAATTAAAGAGTTCACTCCTGCAGGTCTTATTTTCAAAGCAATTCTCACAGAAATGGTCCTACATCTTGCAGTAAGAAGACCTGTGCACAGAAGGGAAGACCCTGTGTGCAAAAGTGGGATGAACAGACCAATCTAAATAAATGCATGTAACCTAGCAGAAGTGTCCTTTTTCAGTATGAATACTAGCAATTTCCCCTAAATAGAGCCCAACTTTCTCCACTGAAGCAGTAGGAATACCTAAAATAGTGACAATTGTAAGTTCTCATGGAAATTTTGCTCTAAGCACAGCTCTCTTCCTTCCTTCTCTAAAGCAGATTTCAAAGCATTTTGAAAAGTCAGCCAGGCTGCAGCACTTTTCCTGATTGGGAATATTGTTTTTGAGCTGCTTGCTGCAGATTCCTGCTGCTCTGGTGCAGTGCAGGACATGAAGCACCAGCAATTTCTGTGCCTCTGTGAGAGGACAGTGACAGAGGGAAGGCAGCTCATCCTCATCTCTGCTGTGTCCTGCCTGCATCCACTGCTCCTGAGTGGCCTGCAGGGCTTGTGCACTCCCATGTCCTGCAGCCAGGTGCTTCTGGATTTCCCTCCACGAGCTTGGGAAGCTCCTGGCAAAACACCTCTGAGGACTGGCCACTGGGAATGGGATGTGAACACAACAGCACTGCTCCCTACTCCTGGAGAAGGCTTCATACCACCTTAGCAATTCTCCACTGTGAGAAAATGCATTGAGAATTTAAGTCATCCAGAGAAAAACTGCCTCAAATCCATAGTGTTTCAAGTTAACTAATCCCACAAATTGGAAAATAAATAAGCCATTCATCATTTTCTCCTTCCAGATAACAAAAGCTAATCACTATTGGTAGGTGCTTAACAACATCCAGGTAAGACAAAAGAAGGCCAAGTATGGGTAAAAAGTGGGGATTTGGGGATGAGGTCAAAGAGGACAGAACAAGACTCTGCCCTTGAATGGGACTGGGCCAGAGAGGCCTCAGATAAAGCTTTAACTGAGTCATTTGATGCTTTTCCCAGATGCTTTCTTCCACCTCTGGCTGTGGCTGCCAGACTGTGTCCCTGCCAGCTGTTCTCTTTCTCACAAGACTGCCAAAACCCTGACAGTGAGGACAAGGTAATGTACCCATACCTGATGGCACTGTTCAGATGGACTCTCAGACAGGTACTTATCTATGCACATGCTTAACCCCATCCCTATTTAGTAAAGCACTTATGCATCAACACAAATTTATCTCTCTATGGCTACATGAGACATAAACCTCTCATTAACACTTTATTCCCCTCGGCCAGGATTTATGTGCCACGCTTAGCTGCAGGACAACACCCTGCATGTGTGGAAGGACATGTTTCTCCTCTGCTTCTGAGAGTCCTGCCCTCACCCTGCAGGAGCCAGAGCTACCTGCAGTGACTCAGCAGCAGGGAGATGGGGCAGAGGAGAGCGTGGTGGAGAGAGCAAAGAGCAGAGCAAAGAGCAAAGCAAGGCTTACGTTGGCTTTGAGGCTTCAGCCTGGTCCGTCTGCAGTTTCTCCCCACCCTCGACTTCCATGGTGCAGTACACGATGCGGTTGGGGGCCAGCGACTTCAGCCCCTGCACCTCCATGATGACAACCTGCAGGCAGAGAGGGAGAAGGGTAAGAGGAGCAGCCTCCTTCAGACCTTGCTGGGGCTGCTGAACCATGGGGTCACCCAGGGCTGGGCTCTTTCACTTCTGCTGGATGTTCATGGTGGCAGGTGGGCAGGGACAGTGGCAGCCAGCCAGGTCTGCATGGAGACCAGGATTCCCTCTGACTGCACATGGGCTCACTGAAACCCTTGGGTGTCCAGGGCTGTACCAAGCTTCAGGAGATGGGCTTCACACACATGGTCCTGCCACGTCTAGAAGCACCTTAATATGTGAAATCCAGAAAAAAGGAGCACACAACTACTCAGCTTGTGCCAAAAGCTTATTTTCCATACTAATCATAGAATGGTTTGGGGTTGACACTTGAAGATCATCTGGCCCAATCCCCATGCTGAGGCAGGAATATCTTTCAGTAGATCGGGTTCTCAGAGCCTCATCCAACCTGATCCTCAAAAATCCCACGGATGAAACACCTATGCCCCAGTTGTTCCCTGTTCCAGTGTCCTACCACCCTCATAAAAACCATTTTCTTTCTTATACTCAATCTAGCTCTACCCTCTTCCAGTTTAAAACTGCCGCCCCTTTTCCACTCTACATCTCTGGGAAAAAAAAAAAAAAAAATCTTTCTTTATCTCGTGGAAAGAAAATCTTTCTAATTAAGAAATCACCACCTAAGTTTCTTGCAGGTAATTAATTTTTTCCTCTTTTTTAAAGGTGATTAATCCCATTAACCACATACCTTAAACATTTCTACAAGAATCACTGTGGGAGTTCCTGTTCATGTTTTATTACAGCTATTTATGTAGTATATACACAGGGGTTTAAAATTCATCTCCTCAAGTCTCCTGATCTGTCTGGAGCTGAGGTTCCCTCTCTGGCACACAGAGCTCCACAAACCCTCTGATGAATGCACATTTTTGGTAAAAGCTTTCTTGCAGCAGGAATTTTGTGCACTAAGCAGTGCCCAGACCTGCCAGCTCCTGAAGTCAGTGCTTCACTGGGCTTTGACTTCCCACCAGATGGGGCTCAGCTGGAGCAGAGCATTTGTGACACCCTGCTGTAAGGGTGTCCCTTCACACACAGCTGTACACACTGCACAGCCTCTGCACTGGGGGGCTACTGCTTTGTGATAGTTCCCTGCTCCTCCATATGGGAATGCTTGGAAGTCAGCCTTGTTTGATGCTGCCCTTGAAGGCACCATCTCTGGGTTCACAACCCTAGCTTTAAATATGACTGAACTGAATACTATAAAGATGGTTTCAGACACTTAATGAGTTAAATTCTGAGACTGGACAACTGGGGTTGTTAAGTTTTGAATTAGCATGATAGGTATAACAAGAGACTCCATAGGAAGAAAAATAAACAGGAAACTACACAAAAATAGAATGTTCTGGTTTTTCTGCATCCTACATTTTTGACTCCATCCTGGTAGTTGTTTTGACAATGTAATATAATCCCACTCATTGACAGACAACAACAATTTTGTACGGGTGAGCTGATGATTCCTTGAAGTAAATATTCCCACAAATAGACCACAAATGTGTTTGCACAACACAAGTGAGTTGGCTGAAAACAGCTACTGAACAACACTGTTCCAGGACTGAGGCAGCCCATGTCAGAGGCAGCAGCAGCACCCTGCCTTCCCCTGGGCTGCACAGACAAACTGCCCAACAAAGCACTGAGCAGAAAGTCAGCAAGCAACAGAGAGCAAAGAGGAACCCAGCACAGTATTTCCACACAAACTGCAAACCAATCTGTTGGGTGAATCCAAACCCCAGGAATTTTTTCACAATTCTTCAGAGGAAGTAATTCTCGCAGGGAAATACAGCAACCCCTCTAGCTGGCAATGGTTAAACATGCTGATATTTACAGTGTTGCATTATTGTAATGGTTTTGGGACAATACAAGCTCAGGGCTACTGGGATACACTCACTAACAAACTGCACGAAGAGATCAGTTAATGATGCAGATTTCTGAGCCATTTGATATACACCATCACAAAATGCCAGACAGTGCATATCACAGATTGTTCCAATAAGGTGGTAAGACACCAGAAAGGACACGGTGTTTAATCACAGGCAAAACTCCTAGTACAGAGAGTGATTTCTACTCACCTCTCTCCACCTAACCCAAATTTGAACTGAGTAGAAATTGGCTGCTGTGCTTTTTACTCCCAAGAACCCTGCCCACTGTTGTGTGCATGTAGCTTACCTCCAGGGAGAACGACAACACGACGTCTGACTTGGAAAGCTGGTTCTCATTCTCCTCTCCCATGTCAATTATTGAGGTGTTGTGGCTACGCTTCAGCTTCTGCAGCTTGAACTCAGAGCCTCCCTTAGACACTGGCATGCTCTCCAAGTTTGCCATCAGGAGATTGACAGATGACTTCAGCTCCTCGATGTACATGTTCTCCATTTCTTTGGACACAAACTTGGGAAACTTGCGCTCCTTGGATTTGGAAACAAACACAACAGAATGAATATTTGTGACAATTTACAACCACTTGTTGCAGTGGGGAGAATCCCCCAGGAGCATTGTCCTGGTTTAGGGCAAATTTGGGAGGAAACTTCCAAAGTGGTCCCTCTGGAAAGCAGATTCAAGCAGCTCCTCCCCCAACTGGTTCAGGAAAATATTTCCTTGGAGAAAAGTAGAAAAAAACACCCTGTTTATTTAACAAGCAAAGTATTCATAAGCATAAAAAATTAAGCAATAAAACCTCTCACTGTTCTGAAGAGTCAGCAAATTCAGAAAGTCCTTGTTGAGGGGTGTAGCTGGGCTTGCTCAGTCTCTTATCAACCCCTCCTGTGCTGGAAAATGCCAGCCTGGGCCCTGGTGGGACACAGGTGTGAGCTCCCAGTGTTTTTCTGGGTTTTCAGTCCAGAGCAGGCTGAACAGTTCCAAGAAAAAGCAAAGCCACAGTCCAGGGAACTTCTTTGCCTCAGCTAGTTAAAAACCAACTAAAAGCAAAGGAGAGCTCTCTCCTGCTGTCCACCCTGCAGACAACACAGTCTGTGAAAAGGAATGCAGGGGAGCACGTGCAGTTTCTGAAATCAAACTCCGCACTTCTTCCCTCTTCACTCTTGGAACCAATCTTAAAGGTGCAGAACTTAATATCCAGCATAAACACAACAGACAACTGGGGATACAAATATCATAAAGTCACCCTAGGACAAGCATCTGCAAAGGTTTGTGAGCAGGGAACTCCTACAAACCAGATGACAAATTACAGTTTCCCCCTGAGTAATGTAGAAACATTATTGCTAGTTTCTCATAGAATTACTACTTGGTACTTGTCCAGCTTTCCTGTAGCTTGTATGCACTTGCATTTCACTGACTTTTCTATTTGCAAATGGGCTTTTTCCTACGGATGTATTTTCAATTAGAAACACTCCAGCCCAGATCTCAACTGAACTTTGTGACCAACAGCAACTTACTAAGGATTCAGAGGATGCTGACAGTAAGAAATTTGTTTTCCAGTCTCCCAATTGTGCCAGCTCTTTTTAAAACAGTTCTGAATGGTTGCTTCATCAGGTTTCTAGGTGTGAAAGGAGCCCAAAGAGGGTAAACCAGCCATGTGTGGGCAGGAATTTTTAGTCCTAACTGGGAGGGGTAAAACATCCTTTCCAGAGCTTGTCAAGGCCTGAACCTCCCCACAAGAAGACAACCTTTCACTGTGAGACCCTCCAGTGCTGCTTGCTGTCAAGAGGAAATTTAAACTCCAAAACTAAGGCTGACAGTGAGAGCAAAATATGATGTTCCCCAACGCATGTTTCAGCTTTGAACTGCTGCCCATCACCAGCCTGAGTCCTACATCTTCTGACAACTCTTCCCATGGCCTGAATCTGCTCAGGATCCGAGCCTCTCTCAGTGGGTTACGAGACACTGTGCAAGGTGTAAGACAGTGAGGCAGCATCTGCAGCCAGAGAACACAAGGCTGATGTGCAATCTCAGTGGCAATTCACAACATTGTAAAAAGCCATTTGTAAAATGTATGCTAGAAATGAAAACAAGGTCATGTTTCTTCTAGAAGACTGTCATCAGGCTGCTGAAAGAGTTCTCCTCTGCACCAGTTTTTGCATCAGCCCTCAAGATCTTACCCACTACAAGCAGAGCTCACAGCAGCACTCACACGAAGCAATTGAAGTATAATCATCTGTTTCCAGCTTCAATCTTGGGAAGCAGTTCCCTCATGTAAATTAGACCTAAAGTGAAATAAACTACCTTATCAGCCTCCTGTACTGTCTGTTCATTATATAAGTTGCAAGACAGCCCTAGGGGAAAAAAAAAAAGTGCAACTGTTTTGTATATTTTGAGAACTACTGCTGCAGCAATGATGTTCAGACATTATTGCTTTTTTACCCTGCTGTCATCCATCTCTCCAGGGACCGCAATTTTGGCACTGCCCTCACAAACCTCTTCAGCAGTGCAGCAAGGATTGAGACATTTCACTGTGTGCCACCAGCAACTTCTTGTATTAAGGCTAATAATGCAGTTTGAAGTGATGCATAGCAGTTTAACTGGGACTATTTAACTGATGTTGGAAATGCAGAGATGCAGATGTGGTCTCAAGTCACCCATCAGACCTGAGATAAAACTGGGGGAAGTTTGGAGTGAGACACTATCAAGAGATGCAGACAACACAAGAAAGGGCATTAGTCACCTCCCCACGTACTGGGAGCAGTGAGAGGATCAGGAATAGAGAGAGAGGCACAAGCATGGAGAGAGGCAGAGTTAAGACACTGAGGAATGACCTGTCCAGCAGGATGGAGAAGAGTGGGTCCAGCCCCAGACAGACACATCACTCTAGTGCCACCACAAGGTCTCCTTTAGTTGTCCCTACACGTGCTCTTTCCTTGAGGCCAGGTGACGGGGAGGGGGAAAAGGCACCACAGGACAGCAGAGCACTTGCTACTGCAGAGAAAAATATATGTCTGCCTTGGCATCACTAAGCTCTCAGCTGTAATGCTGCTCTATTTAGCTGCTGGAAAAGTACAACACAGACTGAAAAGCCTGTCCAGATTCAGCTTTAAAACATCTGCTTGACACAGAGTGTGATCCTCCAGCCGCCTGGCTCCGAGGCTGGGCTGATGTGCTTTGATGGAGTCAGGCCCAGTGGGGGACCTTGCCTGGTACTGAGCTGCACTCTCCTGGGCATATGGAAAGGCACAAAGACCCAGAGCTGCTTCCTGGTATCCAGAGGCAGGAAAGCTAGCACCAAGAGGGACTTGTTCAAGGTCACACAACAGCTCAGACAAAGCCTTGTGGAGCCACTGGTCCCATAAGGCTCCACAGCCTTTGCTGCCTCTGAAGTGCAAATGTCCTAGTGTGAATTTCTTAATTTATCAACGAGGCATTAATTTGCCTTGAGCATGGAATCTCCAAGACAGACACCCCAGTGCTGGTTTCACAAGCACTGTAAGCCTCCCTGTGCAACAAATCTGTATTAAAAGCTGCAAATTGGAGATAAAAATGGAAATGCTATCCTTTCACTGAGCTGAATTGTGAATCTGCCCTCTGTTACATGGAAAGCAGCCTTGCCCTGAAAGGAGGCTAAAGAAAAGGATTCAAAAGGTCATTTGGATGCCTCCAAAATATGGTATTCATGGATCTGAAGGAACAAGGTTTCTCGCAGGCAGATGCTGGTGGGATCTGACATTCTGAAGAGTGAGTCTGCTGCAGTACCATGAGGGAGATTAAATATCCCTAGCTGCCAGATGGAACACAGGTAAGTCCCTTTTACTCTGAACCACCCTCCAACCTGCACTGTTGTATTTTGAAGGTTGAATTCTGCACAGAGCTATGTCAGGATATGTTGAGGAGTTTCCCCCTCACTATCTCTTGGATGGCCAGCAGTGTCATGGTTTGTTTTCAGCATCCTTGGGGGAAGAATGGAAACGGCAAATTCTCTTTTGCAAAAAAAAAAATTCATGAAGCTGCAGCTTCTGCTGGCTGCTACTGAATCATGCATATTGTTGTTCTACATGCCATAAAGAGAAAATGAAATAACAAAACCAGGCAATCTTTTTCTGGCACTCAGGGCCTGGCTACCTATCTCGGAACCAGAGCAGCTGCACTCAGTGCAGAGGCATACATGTCACTGCAAATAGGTACTGTAGGTTTTCTTGACAAGAACGAAGTGGCAAAGGGCCAAATGCTGAACAAAAGAGCTACAGTCAGTTTGCTGTTTTGCTGCACCATTGATTGGCCATGTGGTACTTGGCCACTTCACTAATTTTATCAGTGAAGTGGGGAAAACCAGAGCCTATGTCCCCAAAGATGAAACAGCAGCAGATGCTTAACAGAGGTGTTAGTGAGGAGGAGCTGTGCAGGCTCCACCAGCACCATTGCTAATGCCTGACTATAAATCTGTATGCTCTGCTTTTCACACCCAGGCATATCAGTGTGGTTACAAACAGCTCTGATATTACCTTTCTCATTAAAAAAAAATCCTAATTTGGGCCCAGCTCAGTGCTGGGAGGACTGCTTTTGAAAGGCAGGTCCCGAGACGGAGCTTGTCTCTCTGATTAGATTTTTTTTTTTTTTTTTTTTTTTTTTTTTTTTTTTTTTTTTTTTTTTTTTTTTTGCCTCGTAGTAATGGTTTCTTGATTATCAAGAACAACCAGATAGATCATTCCAAATGACTTCAGCCCCATTAGGGCTTTATCAGTGACTCAGAGCATCTGATTAGAGGTAAGGATAACACTCAGCCATACTGATGTCAACAAGATTTTCTCCATCATCTACGGTCTGTTGGAGGCCACATGAATCTGCACAGTGTGAGGGTGTGATTTGCTCCTTACAGAAGGGTCTCTAGGGACATTTTCTGAGTGGTTATCAAAGCTGTTTGGAGGTTCCCTGCCTGCTGCTTTAAACAGTAGGTCAATGACAGCCTGACTGCTCTCATGCACAGTGTGAACTTCTTTGGCACAATACATCTGAAGGACCTTCACTGAGGCAGCATTTAACTACAGGCAGGAAATTGTGGCTCTCATCAGCCCAGTAAACAACACAAATCCCATAAGGATTATTCCTGGCTCCTTTTTTACACACCATCATCCACCTTATTGTCTAGCATAGAAATGTGACACCTTTGAGGATTCAGAAGGGATTTTTCAGGAACCTAAGTGCCCAGCTCATCAGGACATTCCAAGAAATACACATCACAACAGCTCCATCTTGTTTTGTTTGCAGCTAAAATTCTGATAGTTTTTAACTGGTAATTCTTGTAAAGAGTATGACAGGACCTGGGGGCTGCACCAAACTCCTTGTCTACTCCTAAATGAAGAGGTTATTAATAACAGTAGATTTTTTTTTTTTTTTACCTTGGCAATTTGTTCTGCCATTTGGAGACGTCCATCTAACTCGCGTCTGATCTGCGCTGCTTGCTCATCAGGGTTGTCCAGCTGTATAAAAACAAAAGGCAAATCAAGGTGAAAAATTAACCAGTGCAGCACCCTCAGGAGCAGTTCAGTTCTTCAGGCTGACTACCTGTGCTACACTGTTGATTAGACAGTGAGTGGTGAGGGGCCACATTCTGGAAGAGAAGCCCCCACAAAGGACAAACACAATGTCAAACAATCCAAGGCAGTTTTTGATGCCTGCCCTGCTGCCTCCTGGGGCTGAACACCCTCACTCTCAGGCAGTCTGGTGCAGTGTAGTCTGCAAAGTTACAGCTACAGTGATGACAAAAGTTCCAATTCTCACCTGATCAACGATGAGCTTCTGTTGGTGCTCACTGGATCAGCTGAAACACCACCTTCCCCCTGATCCATCACTTCCCACGGCATCTCCTCACCTGCCTGCCTGCACATCCTCGCCTCTCCCACACACGCTCGTGCAGATCTGCACAGATGCAGGTGTTATTTCTGCACATTGCTTCACCACTGATTTTCCAGAGAGCCAGCACTGGCTATGGCTGAGATTGATGGAAAGTGTATTTTTGATCAGCATTTGAAAGACTTTGTTCTGGATTTAATTCAGGAAAACTACAAAGTGTCCTGACTGTGATCCAAATCCATTGAAGCTTCAATGGTTTCATTCACACCAGCTGCACAACGTAACCTGCTGGTGTGGTTCATCTTTATATTCCTGATCCCAGCATCATTACAGAGCCAAGGATTACCAGCACCTTTCAGGATCAGCTGCCCCTGTTAATTTCTTCATGAACAAATGTACTTCACAACTATCCTGCACCAGTGTGGAAGCACCTCTTGGAGCTGCTTCATTAAAGGCAGGAAATGTACAGACCCAGATTTTCATTGCTTTGCAATTCTGAAAGAGGGGGCATTATTTGAATTCTATCTGAGCTACAGTAATTGAGGTTAATCACACACTACCCAAAATAACTCAGGAGCTAAATTTAGAAATTGAGGATGCTGCTGTGGAGGAGGGTTGATTTTGCAGTATAATAATGAGCCAACAAACTGCCTCATGCTTTCTGCACTATCTTGATCGTGCAGATGTTTTCCAGTAATGCTACAGGTGTCAAGGAAAGATCTGACTGCAGATTATTTTTCTTAGGAGCCAACAAGCAGCCTAGGCAGTCTCTGTGGCTGTAGTTGAGTGGGTAAGGTATTGCTTTCCAGGGCTGTGGCTCCCAAAATTAAGTAGTGATGCCAAGCCAAGTAACCTGGTATTTAAAAGACACAAAAAATCTTTCCAGGCTGTACTTTCAATGATTCTGCATGATAGATCCATGACAAAACTTGATCTTTGGGAAAGCAATCCTAGTCTGTAGTAGTCAAAATAACATTTTCTTCTTGTTGTCTACAGAATGGTACTAATGAGACAGCCCCTGCCTGTCCTCCTGGTACCTTTCAGCAGATCTCTTGTGATCAAGAGCAGCAGCCCAACAGCTCAGCCACTGTCCCCTCCTATGCCTGGGAAAGGCTCCTGCTGCCATCAGAGTAGGCAGAATACACTTTAACACTATATATTAAGAGAGTAATGCTGGTTCCCATAAAACATATTTTGCTTGTGAAATAAGGCAAAGTGCAAACGTGAGACAAGCCATCTAAGCAAGACCAAGTAAGGCAACACAGACCTTAATATCATTAAAACTCAATTTCTTAACTAGAGAATCAGCTATTTATTATCTGCCACATGCATGCCCACTTTATATTCAAGCACTTGACAGCCAAATACATAAATGATTTAAGAAGTCAAAGAGAAAATGAATTAGTCCTGTTCTGCATTATGACTATGTTATGGGTGTGCTGTGAATAAAGCAAAGATATAAATCATAAGGTTGCCCCAGTCAATTAAATGTGAAAAGTATTATAGATTTCAGTATATACATGATTTGTCATATGCACTGGGCTTTTCTTCAGCAGCATGCCACAAATACACGATTTACATAATTTGTAATTCTCAACTGATCATTACCCAACCGCCTGCTGGTAAATTAGATGTTTTCATACGTCTACCCGCAACCACAGGAGTTCTCTCTGCCTGCCCTGCAGAGATTATCTACATCGGTGTAACAGTTGCTAAAGCAAAAGTATAAAAATGAAAAACTGTATGTAGGTTAGGTTTTAAGTATATCCCAAAACTGACCAGCACTGCAGCCAGCCTATCACTGCAGGCATTGCAGGGCAGGTGTCTACTCTAACCCCTAATGGGGGCTCAATTGCAAGAAAAATACCTTGCAAGAAGAAAATTTTTACATATAAACTGTTAGTAAGGAATAATTTTAGTGGCCACTATTAAATTAGAGAAATGAGTTTAAAACAGTCCTCATGAGAGTCTGACAGTTTTGATTGCCAGTAAGAACCAGCTGCTGGCTTACAGAAGCAATCCTTTGCTTCCATCTCCCTGAAACAACTCACTGAAAGAATTTTCTTCCTGTTATCGTGAAAGGATGGCAGATAATCCCTGTACATCTTTGAAAGGCAGAAGCAGACACAAACCAACCAGCCTAATTAGTCTGTAGGATCTTCAACAAGATGCACAGGCACCTACCAAACCCACATCTGAAGTGTTTGCTGCACCAGAGATCACCCACACGTCGCCCAGCCTGAGCCTTATGGTTTTAAAGCCAAGAGCCCAGGCTCACTTCTACTTATACCAGGAAATGCCAAAGGCAGTGCAAGGACATGAAGGGTATTAGGGGATTTTTAATCCCCATGCTTTTGGAGTCCAAGTGTTTTATTTGAAGTGTTTATATTGAAAACTCCAGCTTCAGTTTATCACAGCTTAAAGCTAAACCTTTCACAATTGCTGCTATGGCTCTGAAAGAGCCACTGAAGCAGCCCAGGCTACCCTCCCCTTCCCTTCTTTGCTGAGCACAAAGCACTTTGGTTCAGATTCACACCTCAGATCCACCCACCTGCCTGAGGACTGAGCAGGGCAAGGCTCTCTTGTCATCAACCACAGCGAGAGGGCTGCAGATGGGACAAACCCTCCCAGCCTGGGGACGCTGCTGGTGGCACAAGTGACAGGCTGTACACAGCCCTTGGCTGCTTGGTAGGAGCACAGTGAATCCAGATGTTCCACAGACATGGATTGATGGGGCACTGTCCCAAAACACATGGGAGTGAAACACAGCACAGGAGCTAAACCCACGCTCTGAGCTCAGCTCTGCTGGGAATAACACTGTTGTAAACTACAAGGGTTTATAATGAAATAATATTGTAAACTATTAGGGTTTATAATGAAATAACATCATTGTAAACTAAGAGGGTTTGCACTGACAGGATAAGGATACAACCTTCAATGCCTGGCATTTATGCCATGGATGTGACAGGTATTGTTGGTGTCACTGCCATCAGCACCAGCCAGAAACCACTGGGATCATTTAACAGCTTAATCCCTCCCTGCCAGCCACTGCTAATGCTGATTCCTGCTTCCCAGCAAAGGCAGCAGATGTCACAACATCCCCATTCCTGAGGCATAGCTAGGGCCTGTCCCAGGGCATCTCCCATCCCCTGTGGAAAGCTACAATGTGCTGGTGGATCCACTGGCCCTCCCATGACAAGCACTCCTGCAGAGGACCAGCCATTTGCAATGGGGTTCTGGAAAAGTGCATTTTAAATGCTCTGACAGGGCAAATGCTGAGCTGCAGCAACCTTCTTTATGCTGCATTGGGAGTGGAAACACACCTGGCTTTAATTCTTCTGGAAAGGAAAGCATTAAGTCCAGGTCTCTATGAAATCCTCAGCTATTGCCTCTGCTGGTTTTCCTCCCTGGCAGTATTGGTACCAGGAATAGGTGATCAGGTGGGCTGCTGCCCAGGGGACAGTCCTGGCTGGGGGCATTCTCAGCAATCCCAAACATTAATTTTCTCTATCCCTGTCTCCATCACACCACCATGCAGCTGAGGTGTCTGAAAATGCCACTTTATGAATTATTTTCTGTGGCTGGAGGACTAAGACAAAAGCCATGACCCACTCATATTCTTCCTAAGCCTGGCTGAACTCCTCCCAAAATAATTAGTGCAGCCAAATGCATGTGTGCATGGTTATAGGTGCCAAATGCCTCAAAGACAAAGTTTCAGGGTACTCATCCTTTAACATGCCAGGAGCTCTGTAGCTCAGCAAATAGTTGATTAAGTATTTCAAAGCAAACATGCTCATGGTGAAGGCTGAACAAGATCACAATATGGATGACAATTTTGCAGCTTTGATGTAGGGCTTTAGGAGAGATCTTTGTCTCATAAAAGGTGGTTTCACTTTGTGATGCACAGTGTGAGAAAACACTGAAAAATTCATAAGCCACATCAATTAATAATTAATCTGTCAGTCCAGGAGTACTCACAACATGTGGCATCAACATCATGGAGTGCTCCAGCTAAAAGGAACATGGCCCCCAAAGTGACTCATTGCAGGGATGCCCCTGGTTTCTTATCACAAAGCTGCTATTTTAGGAGATAAAGTGCAATGAGGCACACAGTAGCACCATGAGGCACACATATGCTCCATGTCAATATCACATGCTGCTCTGCAGCATCCTTTTCCCATTAATGGTGAATATTCCTCTCTACAAGCAGCCTAGGGCAGTGGGATGGCAGCAGTCTGGTGCTCAAGGCCCTGACTTCTTCCCACAAGACTGAAGCAGAAAGTGGAGGAGGATCTGAACATTTCCTCTTCAGCTGCAGGTGGGATTCTGACTTCCCTTTAAATTGGGAACATGAATGATGCTGAGCTGCCTCAGAAGGGAAAGCCACTTATGTCCTGGGCAACATGCTCACCCTCTGAGCAGCAAACTGAAACCCACAGATGGCTGGCTGCCTTGGGATCTGAAACAGGAGCAAGGAAGAGGAAGCAAGGACAGCTTCCCCATGTTGGGCACTTCCCTGCATCAGCAACCATGGCAGCATCTGCATAGCCCAACTATGGATTCAACAACTTTCACTCCTGCAGTTTGAGAGAGTCTTTTGAAAGACCTGGAGGACCTGCAGAACATTCCTTCTTCACCAGCCTTTAGGATTGCAGTGACACGATCACCCCACATTCCAGGGGACTGATAACCCCGTGCCACTGCACAGCAGGGATGCTTAAGGCTGCCTCTTCTCTGGCCAGTCAGAGCTCCCAAATCAGTCTTTTAGGTTCAGTCATGCAGAATCTTCCCAGTACAACGTAAATTCCCCTTAATTCAAGAAATTAATGTGCCTATTACCTCACCAAAATTTTCTTTTTCCTTCCTGTCAGCCCTAGCTCCTCATTCAACCCCAGGGTTCCATCACCCCAAAACATAACAAACTCCCCCTCCTGGAGAGGAGATTACCTTATTTTGCTCATGTGTAGGTAAAACAGGCTACGCTGCAGGGATTCAGTCATTTCCATAATAATTCAGCAAGTTGCTGTTTGCTGTGGATAGGTGCTGGCTCCTGCTATCCCAGCAAACTCCTAGGTTATCTAATGAAGGCCTTCTGCATGAGAGCACTCAGGAGGTCCTGGGAGGGCAATTTAAAACAATAGAAAGGACTTGGATAATTCAGTAAGGGCTGATGATTCTCTCTTAAAGAGAAATTTTATTTCATGCTTCACAAACTTCAGGGTTGCACTAGATTCATCAGTGAAAACATTTCCCAGGATGTAGAGCAGCCTCTCCCTGCCTCAGTGTGAATCTCAGAGTGCTGCAATACACCTCTGTGCCTCAGCAGCCTCGGGGGCTGTGCAGGCTCTCACCCATTACATCTGCCTGTGGATGCTGGGACCGTGCCTGCTCCACCAGGTCAGGTCAAGAGGTGCACCCTTGGATCCACTGTGGTCTGAGTGCTGTCACAGATAGCTGTTTACCCCATGAGCTGAGATGATTTTCCACCAGAGCAGCTCTGCTGCACGTGCAGGCAGAGGTTTCTCATGTCCTCTTTGCAGCTGGCAGCAGCACCCACGGGTCCTCACTGCTCATCTGCAGAGTGCTGATGGATCACCCAGCACAAGCTGGTGCCATGGCAAGATCAGGCAGGTGCCAGGCATGGATCCTGTGCAGGAAAAGATGATATCTCTCCATGCCCTCTCAGTTCCCAACCTGCCTACACCACATCTCTCCACTGCTTTGCAAGGCTGCACCGTGGGGCTGAGGAAAGCTGAGACAAGCAAACCCAGCATGCATCTTTCCAGCAGGTTGTACAAAGACACCTCCAGATTTATGTGCTGATAAATCAAAGTAAATGAGAAACCAGATTCAGCAAAACAGGAAGGGGAAGGAAAAAAGTGCTGCCTGCCTTTGCAAATGTTTTGCAAGCTGTTAAGCAAAGGGATGGCAGAGTACATCCACTCGGAAGGCACATCCTTTCCATCTGTGGCCAGAGAACTTTTGAACCCTGCAAATCCCTCTGCAAGATCATCTGTACAAGGTGTATGACACTGAAAGGGATTGAAAACTAAAGCTGTCCAGAGGCTCTGACCTCTGAGCATGCCTTAATACCATCTTCTTATGGCATTGCATAAGGATGCTTGGAGGCGAGCGGGCAGCACACGCTGTGCTACGGCACCATGGAAGAAACTGGAGCACTGGCTGCTTGATGCTGTCTGAGGCACATCACTACATTTATCTTGCCTGTGTTTCCCTATCATGTGCTGAATTTCACACCTGTTAATGCAAAGAGAATCACCTGAATTTCCTAAATATGGCAATAAACTACTATTGAGTTCCAAATAAGTTTTACAGCTAGAATCAGCTGTACTTAATTCATCCCAATCCATCATGGAAGAAGGATCTACATATCCTCAAATCCTCATCTTTGATTAAAAGCTTAATGGTAGACACAGTCACCACTTAATTCAAAACAGGCTTTGGCTTTTGGAACTAAAGCAAGTTGCATGAGGACCTAGTCCAGCAAAGCTGCAGTACCCTGACACTCAGCAGGATTAAATGTGATGGAATAAGATGTGGGAACATCTCCAATGGTATCTACACAGTAATTGTTTTTCTGCAGAAAGCTCTGATCAGAAAACTGGCAAAGCAGAAACTGGCCATGAAACAGCAATGTTTTGGTTCTATTATATGCTAAATCAGCAGAAAAGAAGGGAGAGGGAATGTAAAGAGTAGTTTATGGCTCGTACTTTTTCAAGGACTAGGACAACAAAGATTGCAGTCCTGCTCACTACAGTTCATTTTTGTATTTGTGAAGTTTAGATTTATCACAGCCAGAGATTTAAAGAGACTGACCTCCTGATGTGTTTCACACTGGTTTGATGCAGCAGACTTTCCCATGAGGTCAGGGAGAAAGCAGTCAGGAGAATTAAACTTCTAGGCAGCAAATTTCCAGCACATAAAGAGGTTGCTGCATGGTCCCAGTGGATGTCATCCTATAGTGGAGGTGGGGGCTGAAGCTGCTGGTCTCACCTGTGAGTAGGATCACAATTCTCCAGAAGTCTCTGTATAGGTCACCATCAGACCCCTTCCTACAGCAACAGAGAACTGGAAGGGAACTGCCTTCCACTGCAGATGCAGCTATTTTAGTCCCTCTGACTTGCACCTAATATGCTGCTCACTAATTAGTACCAACTTACCAAAATCCAGAGCAGAAACATCACATCTCTAAGTCCCTTTGATCAATACATAACAACAACAACTATAAATGATTAATAAGCAATCAGTATTGCTATGCTAAATTACTATATTATGCTAATTAAAAGGTCAATTCCTTGCTTTTCTTAGAGCACTGTCCAAACATCTGTCAAAGGTTTCAGATAAGTTTACCTCAGAGAAAATCTCTGGTTCTGAACAGAAGCAATATCAATCCTTACCCATATTGATCCTATCTAATCTGTCACTGCATTTCAGAAAAGCTACCTCTTTTAAAAATAATTAGTACTCAACAACATGAAAAAGAATCACAAGAAATATGGATTGGAATGCTAGCTTCACTAATTGGGAACATCTGCCACCTCTCTTACTGCCTGACCCCCTTCCAACAGGATCTATTCTGCCCCTGAAGAACCAGTGGCACAAAAATGGATGTCTGGCATCTCTGAGAAGGGCCATGTGGAGCTGAGAGCTGTCATGTGGGATCTAACCTCACATAATACCCCTGCGAGATGCTCTGGCACCTGCATTAAGGATCAAGGGTGTGAGAAGAATTGAAGGAGACACAGAAAAGCAGCAAGAGGCACAGCTATGGAGGAACAAACACAGGGAGCAAAAATGTGATGCTTTTAAAAGTCCATAAATTGAGAGGGGGAGGAATACAGCACAAGGTACCATGTGTGGGGAGAGCTTAGCAGGTGGGGCAAGTCCTCCCATGGGGTGCAGCATCCTCCTGCCCTTACTGGCGGGGACAGTCAGCCCAGCAAACCATCTACACAACATAGAAAATGCTGTTATTTATCCATATTAGATGTATGATAAATAATTTCTGTGTACAGACACTATAACAATTGCAGAATAAGATGTTTCAGCCTGGCAGCAGCAGCTCCTGCCACATGGGTGGACAGCCCAGCTCCCTCTGCACAGAGCATGGCACTGCTGCTCCCAGACCTGCACTGGCTTTAATCAGCTCAAACCATGGCCCTGCATGCAGCCCTGCCTGGGTAGAGGAGGATGGGCAAACAGGGATGAGCTTTTGGGGCCCTGGGGTTTGAAGACCCTAAAAATTCCTCCTAGTTTTAGACCCATTGTCTTCCAGATCTCACACTGATGTTCAGAGCAGGCTCTGGGACCACAGCAATAATACATACACATAGTGTCATCAGCCTCCAATCTTCACCATGTTACCACACTGCATAGTGTGGTAACATCACATTTCCTTTTCTTCTTGTCAGGGAGCCAAATGAATCCTAAATGGCTTTCCTGACCGTAACATACACACAGCACCAGCTACAGACCTCAATTTCTGACACATCAGCTGTGAAGGCAAGAAACTGCAGATAAGAGAACATCAAGGCTTTCAGGACAGTGCCAGACCCAGTGCACAGCACTAAGAACAATTAGGTTTTTCCAGACTATGTATCATATGTAATAAAAAATGTTAACTCACATTCCAAATATTTATGAAAAGTTCAGGCATAATTAAACAATTTGCAATTGAAAATTAACAATCTAAAAATTCAGCCGTGTAGACAGAGAGCATTAAATATAACTGCAGTTAGTGTAAGCTGATTTAAGTACAGCTAATACAGCAGCAACAGAAACAGGCAGTCAATCACATCCCCTGTCATTAACAGCCTTCTCCATGTGAAATATGATTATATGAAGCTTTCAAGCTGCTCTGCTGTCCCAGTGTGTGCAGGAGAGCTTTTTGCCTACAACCTGCTCCACCTGGAGCAGAAGGACGAGGTGTCAGTCTGTCCTCCACCCCCAGGTGTCCCTCTGTCTGCCCTATGCCCCCAAGCTGTCCCTGCCCCTCCCACACCTGAGCCCCAGCCACCACGAGATGGCAAATGCAGCCAGGCTGCTGTGGAGCATTTTGGAGCAGTGCCTGCATCCCCATGCTCCCAGGCTCTCCACAGGGGCTGTGTGTGAGGAGGATGGGGAACCAGGGCAGGACACCTGAGGATGGGGACCAGGGCAGGACACAGACCTGTCCTGACAGTTGTGCACCGTGCTCATGACAGCACCAACACCAGCTTTCCCCCAGTCCCACTCTGGGCCTCACCCACTGCCTCTCAATTATCTTTCCCTAGAGTAAGGGATAGAACTCTCAGTAAGGGATAGAACTCTCAGTAGGGATACAACCTCCACACAGAGCTTTTCCATCCCCAGTAGGTGGAGAGCTCTTTTTCACACTGCTTCACTCATTATTCTTCGTATTTAATACTAAGTAAAACACTAATTGCCCAACACATCCATCCCAACCCAGGCTGGACTTCCTCAGCCTTGGCACATGCCAGGATACAACACAGCTGGAGAAGAGGGAGCAGCACCCACCACCCTTGAACCCCGTGGGCAGCCTGAAGGAGAGGGCTGGGATGCCAGCAGAGGTAGCACAGTCCCCTTCAGCAGACTTCCATGAATAACAGGTTATGGATTTAAGGATGGGATATGTGCTGGGTGGTGGATCAGGTCCCAGTGAGCTGCATGGGGACTTTTCCAGACAGCTCCTCTGCCAGAAACACTCTCATCTCCTGCTTTCTGAGGAAATGTGGTTTATTTTGAACTACATCCAGCAAGGCATGACCTCTTTCCTTTGAAATTGTTAGCAGGGCAGGAGGCTTTTGCTAAGAGAGTTAGGGAAAATATACTGAACACTCAGAGAGTATGCATTACAGTCTCTGCTATTGTTGAAGTCTCTTGGTGCTTCCTGCACGGCAGCATTTTGAAAAAATAAGATGATAACCTGCTCTCTGATCCTATTTCATCTGAGCCTACCCTCAGCCTTCTCTTTAAGCTTTCACAGAGGACAATGCCCTCTATATGCAAAAAAGACATGTAAGAGAGTAGTGCAAAATATACAGCTGGAATCCAGATGTGAGATAGAATGCAACCATGACTGCAGGTCTGCAGCACCTGTTCATCTCAGCCAACTGCTGCAGTTCTTTTTAGACATTAGGAAAAACATCAATGAAGAGATTAAAGAGAAAAGCTATGCTTGAAGCATTTTCATGGAATTCAGCTTTTTTTTTTTTTTTTTTTTGCATTCTGCTCTGTAACCTGGTCAAAATCTCCCTGCTTGAATCACCTTCTTATTCCAAGTGAAGGTACCACCAGATGTTACCAGCAATAAACCCACGGAAATACACACATATGGAAGCTACAGCTGAAACCCTTCCCCTCTCTTTCTTATTATTAATCAAAGATCTGTGGAAATCAAGGGCAGAAGAACAGTGCTCAGGGCACCAGAAAAAACAAATGCATGTGTGCAACTCGTGAGGTCAGACTGCTGCCCCTGCTCACACCTTCGCATTCCCCTCTTTCCCCAGTGGAGTTATAGGGAAGAACAACAGGGAAAAGCAGGCTCTGACAGGACTGATGGCCCAAATGCTGAGAAAGCTGTTGAGACAGGTGGATGGAAATGACGGAGCTCTTGCTGGGAACAGGCAAGGCTGAGAAATGCTCTGGTATCTGCCTGTGCTGCTTCGCAGGTGCAAAGGAATCATGGTTTATGCTGCGACCTTGCATGAGAGCTGAGGTTTATGCTGTGACCTTGCATGAGAGCTGAAGGAATAACAAAATCATTTGGCTCACAGGCTGAGCAAAATCCACAACAGATCCCACCCTGTCAAAAAGCATTCATCTCCAGACAGTTTTCCTCCCTACATTTTTATGCAACCTTAAAAACCTAAGCTGTCCTGTTTCTAAAATGCTCAGATCCATCTTATATCCATTCTCCCACTCTTTTTTAGTGGAATTTAGAGTGGAGGGTAAAACATTGCTGAAACAATTCAATCAGTTCCTTAAAAACCTGAAAAAATGCTTCATTCAGCCCAAATGTGCCTACGTTATAAACCATGTGCAGGCTCACTCCATGGAGTGCATTTGCTGAAAATTAAGAGATGTAAGACTGCCTCTTCCACATTCCACTGGGAGAAAAAGCAGCAATCCTGTCCCATTTTTTCCAGAGCCATTTTCACACCCAGCCAACACCTCCCAGCTGTGCCAGATGTTGCTTTCCATCACAGGTGAAATGAATGGAGGGGGTGACAAAGCAGCCAGCTCTGCAAGATGCTGGCTCGTGTGAGCAAGAGCCCAGCTGAGAGAATGAGTACCCAAGCGTGGGGAGGAGAAAATGGGCAAAGCAGAAAATCCCATCTCAGCCCCATCACCACACAGAGTTATTCTGGTTTATGCTGCTGGCAGCCTTCTTAAGTGCACAATGACACACGCTAAAAATATTTGCCGTTTGGACTAGATTTCATGCTTAAAAATGTATAACAAATAATTACTTGTACAAGCACAAACCTTATAGCTTCTGCTTCTGAGCAGATGGGAATTTGTAACAAACTTCATCTGGCAAAGCAGTGTCCCCTCATCTGCCATCACCTCATCCTCACTGCCATGCAGCACCGAGTGCTCCATGCATGCCAGCCCTGCTTCCTACCACGGGCAGTTCCACAGCAAAGGCTTTTGGCTGCAGGTGGCCAGGGAACAGCTCCAATCTGCCTGGCTGCAAGACTCTTTTTCAGAGCCCACCACAACTTCCATTGCAGACTATAATGAAATAACCAGCCTAGACAAAGTTCAATTAAATAACTGATTCTATATTCAGCAATAACACTTTCATGGAGTCTAAGACCTGCCCAGCCATGAGATGGATTCCCAGCCCTAAATTAACCACTTGTCCCTTCCTGTGCAAGCTCTTGTACATCCCTAGTAAAAATTTGGCATAAAAAGGCTATGTTAGGGCCCATCCTTCCATTTAAACATAAGCATATCAGATAGAAAAAGATCCAGTGTATCCTGCAGGTGAGAGAAAGACTGTCACAACCTTTGCCCAGCTCTCCTAATCCTGACTGTCAGCGGCAGCCAAGAGTGGCTGCTTTGATCCCAGTTTTACTGCTCCTGTACGGTTAAACTTTGTTCCAGTACATCTGCAAACAAATTACTTGGACCATTTCCCCAGGTGAGTCAAACTTTTAGTTCTTCCTTTTGCCTTCATGTAACTCTCAAGATCTTTCCAACATATTTTTATAGTACAGATTCCAGACTGGGATATAGGAGAGGATTTTTGCTGCCCTATAGAAAGACAACAGTTTCTCACAATGTTTCCTGAGGTACCTTCACACATGCCAAAGGCTTGGCACCATGGCTGGACACCTCAGCACACCCACTGAGGCTGTGGCTGCATCTTGTTCCCCTTGCCCATCAATGTCCTGAGAATCCTTCGCTGATGCCTACAAGGCATCAATCAGACACAAGCTTTGAAAACCTTTCACAACTCTGTCACCACCTTCTCAGGTACCTTGTTACTTTACTGCAAGTCTGACTCTTGCTTTAACACTATTTATGACAGCTTGTACTTCCTCATTGTTTGTTTTACTTTTAAGTCCTCTCCAGGGCCTCTTTCAAAGCAGAAAAAAAAAGAAAGAAAAAAGGGGGAGGATGGATTAAAAAAAAAAAAAAGGAGCTGATTTTCCACTAAATTTTGCTAGAGGTTCTCTTGAAGGTTACAGACTCACATCCTGAGAAAAGCAAGGGTAGCACAGTGGTTTCAAATACTGGAAAACAGGGCAGGTAAACTGCTGTAGCGAGGTGGGACTTGCCCTATATCCAAGTTCAGCTGTATCCACACACCCTCCCCAGGGTTTTCCGGAGAATCCCAGAGCAGCTGGAAAAGTTCTCCCCACAGATCACTGCCATCCAGACCAGAGGGGTGAATTTTGCTTCACCTTAAGGCAGGAATCATTGCAGACAGCTAATGACACCTTCAGAAGGAAATTCTCCTGTTCCAAGCTAAACTCTGGTTTGCTTGGTGAATTTTTCTGAGACCATCTCTTGCTGTTACTTGCTGTCAGCTGCCCTCCCCTTCTCCGGGGATCACATTGGCATAGGCCAAATCATGTCCAGCAGAGTTTACAGCTACGTCCAATTTCATGCTATCAATGAGCATTTACTCCTTTTTCAGCAGAACTTTATTTGACCCATTTTTCTCTTCCTCTGCTCCCCAGCACCCTGGCACACCCCAGCAGCCTCTACACAGGGAGAGTTTTGTTATTAAAGATTCTTATGAACCCTTTCTTTGAACAGGAGAGACTTACTTTTAACTGATATCTAGCATCAAGTAAATTCAGGCAACAGTGGAGAGAGATTCTCTTCTGCTGTGGCATGCTGGTATGGCAGGATGCCTAAGGGAGACAGATGTGCCTCCTGTCCTGCCCTTGCTCACTGCACTGCCCTTCCCTCCATCATCCCCTGCTCTATTGCTACACTGCCAAAATAAAGATATTTTGCAATAGATGAGACAAAATATAAGATAGAGATACTGGGGGAGTTCCTGCTTGCAGTGGTTCACATGGTGCTTCACATGATGGTGATACCCACTGATCTGGTTAAACAAAATGTATTTTGATTGTCATCATCCAGAAAATCACTCTTATTTTGAAACACTTCAGGTTTTCCCAAGATCACTGATGACAAAGCTCAGACCAGGCTCATACTGTGATGCTACAATGCCAGTGTTTCTACTCATATATTTAAGATAGAAATAGGTTTTTTTTTTCATTGATGCTGCTTATGTTTTTATCCACACAATGGATGAAACTGCAACTCGCATTATGATAGGAAAGTGCAATGATTCAAATTATCTCATTGAACATATATCTGGCTATTTTAATTGACAGAAATAAAACTTCTGCTGCCTGCCAGACATCCTCAGCTGTTTTGCAGTTGCCATACCTAAAGCCAGAACAAATTGGCCAATCAGTGACCCTGAATAATTGCCTATGTTGACTGCTAATAAAGGGGATCAGGAGTCACACAGCTGGGCAAAGGACTGCACGAGAAAGGAGCAGAGTCACCCCCCAGCACTGAGCAGGCAGGGCCGGGGGAGCAGCAGGGCTGCAGCTGCTACCCCTGGGGAGAACAGCAGCTCATCAATGACACAAACCAGTAGCAAAACCCATGTCCAGTTTTCTCATCTTGCTTTGCTAAAGGATCCCACTGTCAGCAGGGACTTCCCAGAGGAAAGTTGTTGTACCAACCTCAATGAAACCCATGTTCCTCATCTCAAATACTGCAGATGTTCATGGGAAACAGACCCTTTCCCAAATACTGCTGCTGTTGCAAGGGGCCACTGTAACATGAAGGATCTCTGACAGCATATAAACCAGTATTTAAGAGTGCATTGCTCTTCCATTAATCTAACTGGCATTATCCCCTCTAACTCCATTCCCCTCAAGCAGACCCAAACCACGCTTCTCTTGTCTGACCTGACCATCGCTCTCCCACACAAAGTTATTTTGGAATCATTTTGACAGTGGCAGCCACAGCTCCTTCAGCTAATTTACACCCAACTGATACCTAACCATCTGAGCACAACTATTCCCAGTTAAGATCCACTGTTATGGAGAAAAAGGGCAAATAAAGAGAAAATCTACAAGCAGAAAGGTCAATGAAGAGCAGAGTTAGAAGGCGAATGAAAATGACTACTTGATATTTTACATTTTCCATAGAAATACAGAATCATAGAATGGTTTGGGCTGAAAGGGAACATAAATATCATCTTTTTCCAACCCATTCTGCCATGGGCAGGGACCTTCCACCAGACCAGATTGCCCTAAGCCCCATTCAACCTGGCCTTGAAAACTTCAGCAGTGGGGCATCCACAGCTTCTCTGGCAACTTGTGCCATTGTGACCACCCTCACAGTGAAGAATTTCTTCCTAATAACTAACCTGATGCTCTCCTCTTTTACTTTAAAGTTTCACCCCCTTTTCTTATCACTGTTTGTCTGTGTTGACAGTAAGAATTTGGATATGCATGAGAAGAGAATAGGACTTCAAGCTATGAGGGGATGGTGAGTACTGTGATGATGCTAACCTTGGCATTCTCATCAGACCTAACAGGCATCGTGGGACTTAATAAAATTATTGTGTCAGTAATTTCTCCATGAACAACATCTCTGTTTTGCAGCTATTTTGTCAGTCCTGGTCTCAGTTCTGCACACAGGTGCACGAGACTCCTGGCAATGGCAGCCAAACACAATTGCAGCTCATTCCACCGATGTTGCACAACATGAGCTCTCCAGCAAACTGGCAGAAATATCAGCACAATAAATTACTGGTGTTGAGAAGGAATATGAGACCATTTAATTACTCCACAATTAGAATTTTATCATTTAAAACACCCAAAAGGCTTTCTCCCTGTCAAGTTTGGACTTAACTAGGTCACAAAAGAAGATAGTTATATTTAGCAAAACTCTTCACAGAAGACAACAACTCATGGTCCTCAGCCTGGGAAAAAGAGAACTTGTCATTGCTGCTCCTTCTGCTAAGGAACAGCCAAGGAATAAAGCCTTACACTCCTTCCATCATTCCACTGCAATTTGTGTTATCTTCCAAGATCTCCCACCTTTGTTGGTGACATAATATTTTGATTTCTGGGCCCTACATTTTACATTTTTATGTTGATATATGGAGCAAAATACCATCAATGTAGACTTGCCCAGCTCCCCTTCCTGTGGGCTACTGATGACTGCAGATGTGCAGTTTTGCTGCTGCTGCCAGTACAGCTGCACACACAGGCAGCAGCCAGGCAAGATGCAGAAACAAGCTGCACCCATGAGAATGAGCAGGTATTTAACCAAAACTCAACAGGCTGTTGGCAAAGTCTGGGTGCCTGACCTGTGGTCACTGTCTGTCACTGTGCCTGCTTCCTCCCCAGCACCTTTTTTAACTGCCAGCATCATTCCCCACGCAGCACATTCAGAAGAGGACAGCAAAATTATGCATTTGTTCTTTTTTCTCATTTATTGGGGGAAATGCCTGTAATTTTAGCTGTCTCCTCCTCTGCACACGTGAGGAATGCTTAAGGCTCAAGCCTGAGCAGGCAGCCTGGTTCCACCAACACCCTGGAGCCCACAGGGTGCTGGAACCTGGCTGTGGCTGGAGCACAATAGGGTTCAGACTGCAAACTCCACTCCGTGCTCTGCTGGGCCACCAGCACTCAGGGCTGGCACACAGAGCTCTTGGGAAACTCCACTGACTTCCCTGTCACAGCTATCAATGTCTCTACATTGATAGACTTCATGACAAATCATATTGTGCCATCACCTCCCCATCTTCTCACTGTTCTCTGTCAGAGACAAAAGAACTGGACCAAAAGCTGGCTACAACACTTGAAAAACACATGCACAGATCACTGCTGATAGGAAACATCACTACTTCCCTGCATTATACAATAAAATCTGTGCTACGAAGCCAACACAGTTTCTACATGATTTTAGCTACTATAGGCTTTTTAAATACATGAGAAGCTGTATTAGAAGTTGTGTTGCATCCAATTCTGTATTGAACTTGCACTCTAATTTCTCAGAAACATGAGTAGAATCAGATGTTCCAGAAAAAATGTAGTGTATTGAATATGAAAACTCAGCACTGAAATTGAGGTAAGGAGCAGCTTACATAAGTTGGGGATATTGAGGCTGAGCCTTTGAAATGCGTGAAATCTACTTTGTTGATCATTTCCCAATTTATAGTCAGCTCAGTAGGAACAAATATGTGCCTACATTGATATCCTTTTGAAGAAAATTCTTGGCATCTCATTTCTGCTAAGAAATATACCTATTCTCTTTTTAATTTGGTACTTTTTAGATGAAAATTGGGAGATTAACCCAGCTGTATTTTATATTCATGAAGTACTTCCTATGGCCTGATCCATTCGACTCCCAAAGTTTCTTCTGAATTAAAATTACACTATCACATCTCAAGCTGTGACATGAAGCATTTTTCAAGTTGCATGGAACACTGGTGGCCTGAAGAATGAAATGTAAGGAGTGGAGGAAAGGACTGGTGAATAATTTTTAATTTTTTTAATAATTCCCTTTTCTTGAAATCTGAACACAATATGGACTGCAAAGAAGCAGCCTTGAGGAAACCACATCTTACAGAAATAAGATTAGAGAAAAACCTAGTAAAATATTAATGTACAACTTTCAAAATATTCCCTCAGTGGATGATGTATGTCAGAAGAATGATCTCTCTATATAACATGATAAAAAGAAAACCAAAAGAATAGTGTGTAACCTTAGGCTAGCAGAGCTCAGTGGGAACCAGTCCAGGCTCTCTGACAAGACATTGTGTGCTGAAATGAAGACCCTGGAGCTCTGGCACAAGCCAGCATGACCACGTATAACCCCCACTACGTGCAACTGTGACTGTATCTTTCCATTTTGCTCCTGAGATAGGCATTAAAAGTTCCCCAGGAAGGTAATCACTGATAAAATACATGAGCGAGGACTGAAGTGCTGCAAAGCATTGAGATTTTCATGTGGAATTGAAATTAGATTTAAAGACCTATGTGCAAAATTAAATTCTAGTGGCTCCATTGTATTTCCAGTTAAAAGGAAGAGGAAGAGAGAGAGAGGCATTAACATAGTGCAGGGTCATGCACCAGATATGTCTTATTAAGTATTCCAGCCTTCCTTAAGATAAGCATCACATATGGGTTCTTTTGCAGCTAGCAGTTCCTTGCTTAAAGAGAGAGAGGTCTGGATAACACCCCTTCTGTCTCCCAAGGCCTCCTGGGCTGATTGACAGGAACATGTACTGCAGGGAACAAATGCTGCTCAAAGAAAAAACAAGATTACGTTCTCCAAAAGGGGCCAGTGGGGGCATTTCTTTGTCATGTCTTCTGCTCATCATCTCTGGTTGAGGGAAAGACAAACAGGAGGAGTGACATTTTCCTTTCCTAATAAGACACAGTCCACAATGTTTCTCCACATTGAGAAACTGGTTTTTATGTACAGTGGCTTGCACCGAATTCAAAGTTAGGGAAGCAAGAGAGATTGCTTGAAATAAAGACAGGATTTTGGGAGCCAGGGCTCACCTTTGGAGACCTTGGAACCAGACCCCATGGAAGCAAACTCAGAAACTGTACTCCAGCCCATCTCAGTTGCATTTTATGTTGGCTTGTTTGTTTTTTTTGTTTTTTGTTTTTCAGGGAGAGATTAGCAATAAACATTAAAATTTTATGTAGCACATTTAGATATCACTTCCTTTCCCCTCTAATGGACAACATTTGCTTTGGCTTCTCCTCGGGCAGACCCACCAGGTGTTTTCAGGCTGGACTACCCTGGACAATGGCAACATTCTCCATGGGATCATTGGGTTTTTCAGTGTAAAATGTGGGTTTTTTTTCTAAATCAGCGAGTTCTTGTCCTCTTGCTCCCCCATTTTTCAGTCTCTCCTCTACCAAAACTAATACAAGTAACACCTCTGGAGTCTGTGCTTTGTGCCACCCCCAATCTCCTCTCCACTGAAATGGTTTCAAGCTGCAATTCCCCAAATTTATCACACTTAGTGATGCTCAAGGGCTCTCTTATTTCTCAAGCTTTTTCAAAACCTTCCCCACTGCTTCAGCATCTCCCTGTACAACTGTGCCAGGAAGGGTCCATCTTCCCAACCCCCGCTCTGCTCAGAGCTGGAAGCAGCCAGGCATTGCAGTCAAAGTCATGCCAACAACTTTCATTTTCAATGAAAGAAGAGAAACAGCAGTCCTTAAATAAAGGGGCTAAGGTAGATTGGAAATGTCAAGTCATCAATATGATGTTTTATAAGGTAACCATGGTTATTTTTTATGCGTTCCCTTGCAGCCTGAATGCAGATGATGAAAAGCATTCATGGGCCAACTGAAACAAAAATAAATGAGAGATATCTTGATGGTAATTTAAGCCTTAAACTGCAAAAATTAATCAGTTCACACAGACAACAAAAAGCGTTCAGCTGATGCTGCACCACAAAAACACCTCGATAATTAGATGAGGGTAAAAAAGGGTTTTCATCATTTCAAAAAGGATGAAGGTCTTGAAAATCATGCTGATTTAGCTCTGATGTATCTGCAGGGATCCATGTTGCTGAAGCAGGAGTTGTCCACATGCCTCTGGATAAAGTACAACTGTTTCTAATTTAATGTGTACAAGGCAGAGGAAGGGGGTCCCAGCGTGCTGCAGCCCTTTGTGCAGCCCAGGGAGGGGTCACTCATGGGCTGTATGCAAGATTCTGCTCTACTGCTGCTTCTTGGAAACATTGGGCATGATCTTCCATGAGACTAACAAACTCTCTTGGCTCTTACTTTGCTGGCAGGTGGTGTCACCCCTTCCAGCAAGGGCAGGGGAGCAGATAGGAAGTGAGGGACAGGAAATAGTGAGGGTGCCCAGTTGTGACAAATCACTGAATCTGAAAAGAAGGCTTCAGCTCAGAGGAGTCCTCGTGGACTCCTGCAGCAAATAAAGAATTAAACCCATCTCCAGAACCCCTAGGAAGAGGGGGTCCCAGCAGCCAAGATGTTTTGCATGGCAGCAGAAAGCTGAAATAAGAGGCTGCTCCTCCACTCCAGAAGCTGTCTTGATGCTGAAACCATTTTCTGTCCCTTAAATAATACACCATGACAAGCCACTGCTTGTTTTGGTGGAACAAGTGACATTTGTCTAGGCTGTGGAGAGGCAGCCACATCTCTAAACCCAGAGGGAAGGCCAGCAGGAGGTAGGGTGGGAAGGATTCATTGCAGAAGAGTTCTTCAGGCTAATAAACATCTCTGGTTAGTGTTAGAAGAAAACAACTGAATACTCCTCCTCAAGCCTTCAGTACTGTTGCATGACATTATAATTTCTCTGCTAGATATATGCTCTTTGGATGCACACTTTGGCCTGGTTTCTGTAAAGGGACTGAAAACCAGAAGAAGTCCATAGAAGGGCCAGAACTGGAAGTTCCTAGTACACGAAAACACATCCCCAACTGGCAGCTAACAGGGTTAAAACACCCTCTGATTAAATGAAAGCATCTTTAATTAGTTTAATTGACCATGCTTCAGCCAAGACCATCTGCTCAGCAGTATTTGCCTGCTCTTTGCAGGAGCGATTGATCAGCCATAGCTGGAGAATACAGCATTAGGCTACATCAGATTTATTTTGTTTAATAGAAGAGCTAATTTGCTTTAAATTTAATTACAGGGGCCAAGATTGCTCTCTAAGTCCATAACAGCACATAACATAAGCTGATCCTACAGCTAATGGGTGCACATGCAGGTCCACACGTCTGTGCAAATCAGACAATGGATGATGACAGCTCGGGTCCCACCCTGGCAGAGAGTGATCTCTGCCTTGTCCTGACAAAAGGCAGCAGCACAGTGGCACACTGCTGGGCTGCCAGGCCCACCCCACTCACTGCCCTCTCATGTCCCTCCAACTGGATGAGGTGTTCCCTGCAGCTCTCACTAGATGCTGGAGATAACAGATGTCCCACCTCAACCACCTCTCTTGCTCCAAATTACATTTATCAAACCATGTGTCACACACAGGGTGACTGTTTCTGCACTGCCTGAGACCAACAGGCAGTTGGTGGCACCTCCCTGTACCTCCTGGGTAACCTCCATCAGCAAACCCCTTCCAAAGGATGTATCTGGCAACAGAGGGTCCAGCAGAGGCACACACCACCCTCGTCCCTTCCCTGACATTGCACTGTCCACCCTCTGGGTTTCTCTGCCCTCCCAGGCCAAAATCATTCTTCAAAACATTGCACATTGAGCTGATGAAGGAGGGCAATTTCCCCTCCTCCCCAAAGGACCACGTGTGTATCTACGTTGTGCTGTTATGACAGGGAAGATTTCATTCACTTCCCAACGCTTTTTCCTTTTTCAATTTCCCACTGGGCGCTAAATCACGGCAGGCTCTGGGAGATGCTCAGGCCCTGGCAGGAAGCTGCAGCTGCTGCTGGCTGCTGCAGGAGTAATTACAATCCTGCAGAAGGCTCCAGGCTGCCATTTCCGTTTCCATGGAAATAAATACAGAATTACTGAAAACAGACCATGATGCTTTATGCATTTTGAGGCTTTTGATCGTCTCTAAACCACTTTAACCCATTTTTATTGGTCATGGCTTTGTTTTAAGTGGGGGGAGAAGGTGGGGTAGGAATGATGCTCACAGTGTCAAAATAGGTGAAGCCACCAAAAGGAGTTTTAATTAGTGAAAGAGGGGGAAAAAAGGCCACAGGGTAAGGCTGCTGCCCTGGGGACCTGCAAAGGGGGAGAGCAGTGCTGGCCAAAGCTGCTGGTTGTCCATGGCACATGCATCCAGCCTTGGAGAGAGAAGTTCATGGAGGCTCATTGGCTCTTGCCTGCAGCCCCACAGCAGTCCCAGCTCACCACCACCATCCCCAGGCCAGGCTGTTTGTGGGAGCTCTGGGGTCCAAGAAAACCTCCCACCCTTTCAGTCATTACAGACAAAGTTAGTGTTTAAATGCTCAGAATGGCAGATACATATTTCATAGACACTGAGCTTAAAGATGAAGCTAGAATAAAAAGGAATTGCTTTGCGTTCTTTAAACGGGGAGCAGAAGGGAGGGATCTGATCTTAAACCCCTGAGGCCCTGAACTGAAGGGACAGAGATGTGCACAGACAGGTAACTCCACAATTATTATGTGTAACTGTGCACAATAATCCTGGATTCAATGTTCATTGCAAGGCACGGCTGGGAATTCTTCATCACAACAAACCAAATTAAATACTTGGTCTGGGGAGGATACACACAAATCAAACATTTATTCTGAGGTGACCTCAGCCTTCATCTCACTGTCTGAGCTGTCACAGTGCCTCGCATGAGGTTCTGCCCCTACTTGAGCTGCAGCATCCAAGTACCACTACAGCTTCTCTGCAAACAGAAAGGATTTAGGAAATATTTTTAAGGAGATGTCTCCAACTTTGAGCTAAGTCAGCAAAGTCAGCTCCTGCCACGTGTTTGGCACACACTGGGTACATGATGGCTGTGTGACCATGTTCCAGGCACATGATTGACACACGCTGGGCGTGTGATGGGCACGTGAGGGGCTCAACACACCACAGCACGTGAAGAAACCAACTTTGGTAGAACCACAGGAACTGCAGAGATGAGAGAGGGGCAGAAGGCAAGACACCACCTCAGCAAATCATTTCTAATACTGACTTCAGCTAAAATCAAACACTTGAGTCGGGGTTTTTTTGGCAGGGGAACTTTCTGCTATGTGAGAAATGTCAGCCTTTGGACATAGTGTCCTAATTCAGCTGTGAAAATAAATGTCAAAACAGTGAATTCTAGTTTTAAGCCAGCTCCATTCGAGAAAATTTGGGTTGAAATGTTTCCTAGTTAAAATCACAGGGCCCCAAAACTTACAAAACAATTCCAGTTGCACTGATGAGAAGTCTTTATGCCTTTATATGAAATAACCACCAGACAGCAATTAGACCCTGGTGTATGTTGCAGCTCACCCACACATACACTTCTTTGATGTCTTGCCTTCTACATGGATGGACAGAAATAGATGCTGAAAAACCACAACCATGTATTAGCATCACTCAGCAGGTTGGACATGCCTATATTTAGTCATTTGCTTTCAAATCTTACATCTGAGGGTATTATGCTTAGCACAGGTTATTTTGCCACAGTATTTGGGACAGGCCTGGGAGAGAAGAGAAAATCTGACTGAATCCTGAGAGTTCAGACAGTTCTTCAGGGAGAGCCCACTCTTCCTCTGAAGCAGGAGGATGGCCTTGCACAGCTCAGCACAGACACGATCTGAACATCTGCTCCTGCTGCAGGATTAACTGAACAGCACTGTACCAGCTCAGGCTCGTCTCACTGTAGCTAAAAATGACTTCCAAACACAGCTTGAGACAGAAAAGTAAATCACTGCCCTACGGCTGGGAAAGAACAAGACAGGGAGAACACCACAGCCTGATTTTCAGAGATGCTCTGAATTCAGCCCTCATGAAGGTCAGCAGGAAGCAGAGTACCCTAGGAAATGCCAACTGCAGCAAAAACCCAAGTTTGGAATTGCTCAGCATGTACAGAAAACAGCTCCTCTAGTGCTCTTCCGCAGCCACAGGTTAATTACAAAGGAGAAGAGCTGAATTTAAGTCTTGCCAACAGGTTCTGGACCAGGAAGCCCAGACTGAAACACATTTCTCCCTCATCTCTCAGACAGCAGAGGAGCTTGCTGCTGGAGCCAGAGATGCTCAATTCCCATGCTGACTCCAGTGGAGCAGAAACACCAAGCCACGTGGCATGTGTTATGCAAAAAGCTCAAGACTCTGTATTATTTAAAATGTTCTAGTCAGAGCTTGTGCTTAACAACACTATAATCTTCACAACTATGCTGCTACAACATCACTTCCCATCTTTGTTTCCTAAAAGCCTTTCCAACTGCATTAATACCTTGCTATCAATAACTGCTATCTCAGATCCTGCTAAATCACTGCTATCACATTAAGAATACACTTATCTCATGCCACCTGGGGATACTGTATTAAAAAAATCTCTTTAGAAATCATCCTCCTGCACAAACAAAATATTATCTCAGAAGTGAATGGAAATGCAGCTCCAGTGATGCAATCATTATGCAATTAGTGTGATGTAACAGGAGGCTGCACAGAGAAAAGCATCTACTTTCAGACCACAGAAGTATCAGCAGTGCTTGGGGCTCTCAGAACCATTGCTGCTCATGCTTTCAAAGGTCAGCTAGGCAAAGCCTTGTCACCCCCTTGTCTCCTTGCACAGCATCTGGGCAATTTTACCCTGCACACCAAAGCAAGGGAGAGCACAAACCAGCCAGCCCCTCTACAGAAGACAATGGACTTTGCTTTTCTAATCACAGGTGACTGATAAACTGCATCAACAGCACAGTGCTGTCACTCTGGAGAGAGTGGTGGCATTCAAACAGTCTGCCAGGGAAAAGGCTGCTTTTCCCAATCCTCCCATGCATGGCAGACAAGCACTGGTCAAAAAAAGTGTAGCTCATATCACATCAAATTACCAGAGAAGCTCGTGACTACCCCCACCAGACTGGCTGCAAGCAATGGCTGAGTCCCTGGGGAAAGAGTAAAGGTCAACAGCAATTTTGGTGCTACATGGCAAGAGAGAAGCACAAAGCATCTGCTGCTGGCCAGAGAGCTCCAGAGACCCTGCTGGTATAGCCTAGATGACATGACCACAAGCAGCACCAAAAAAAGGGTCCCCAGAGCAAAGCCTGTGGTTTCCCTGGGTGCTCACTGCTGCCTTCCCTCTGCAGAGGGAGAAGGAGCAGCAGTGACCTGTTCTCCATGGGGTCCCACCCCACAGAATGGCACTTTAACCACTCCCACTGCATCCCAGGAAAACACTCAGCAGCTCAGTGACTGCTGACTTTGCAGCTTTCTGAGATGTGCCTTGCACAAAGGGCTTTCCTTTCTGCATAGCTAATCCTCACTATCCAGGTATTAAAACCAAAGTAACTTCCATGCTAATTCTCACTTTCATCAGAAATTATGTCTTCCTGTAAAAGCTTAAATTACAGACTTACTGCCTTTAAGCATTAGAAAAGACCCATAATTAAATCCTCCACTTTCAGATTAATATCAGGACACATGCAGGAAAAAGATTGCTTGATGCAACAGGGCAATTTGCAGGGAGCAGCCTCTGGGTTCATGGTGTCAGCCAGAAAGGTTCTAACAAGCAGAGATCACAAAGCAGGGCAGCTGTGATCAAACACTGTTTTCTGCATCAGTGGGAAGCACAAACCAGGAGGGAAGGACCACACACATGCTCACACAAAGCCACCCTGGTCCTTAGCAAAGCACAGGTCAAGGGAGGATGAGAGACACAGGGCTGGAGTTGGTTTAAGTTAAAAAATAAACCAAAACATGGCAGAACTGACTCAGTTCTTGACACATCACTGAAAACATTCTGGTTTTGATTTTGAAGAATTCTTCAAAGATAGTATGGAGGCACAAAATCTGTGTAAACACAATTTATGAGGGCCACTGCAGCTTTTGCTATGAAGACTTATTACTCAGGGACATTTATTATCTTCTCCCTGCTCTGCCATTAAGGTCTGAGATGAAGAAGAACAAATGCAAGATAACTAAGCTCTTTACAGGGGTAAAAACAGATCAGACATAATTTTCTGTGTCTTACAAAGAATTGGAAATGTCTAGACAGAAGACAGACAGAATTGGTCTCAAATGTATTCACTTCAATAAGAAGCTGAAGCCCTGAATTACAGGGAAAAGACTGAGGTCTGCTCCTCCTCCAAAAACTTTCCACACCTTACTCTCTCTGTGACTCTGGCATCCTTTATCCTGCCTGTGATATTTATATCCAATAGCAGGGGACCATAATCTGGGTCACCAGCAGTCTGGATAGCCACTGACAGCCCTCAGCAAGAGCTGCTGGAAACACAGGCAGCACTGCAGAGTCCCATCTATGCAGCTCAAGAGAACTGGCCCTTCTGGGCTAGAAAGTGATGAATGGGACAGGTTTTCATGTGCAAGCAGAGCTGCCCTGAGGTCATAGGGCTTTGGGATGCTCCTTCCCTCCACCACAGGCATGCAGGTATCACAGAGCTCCCTCTGCTTAAGAGGAACCTGTATAACCTCACTGGGCAGGTCTGCATAAGCCACCCACCCCAGGGACTCCTGAGATCTGACTACTGATATCACAGGCTGTAAGAACCTCTGTCATTCAGACTGGTGATGTGACACAGGAAGGGCAAACAAGCCACAGGCAAACAGCCCACTTAACCACCTCAAAGACCTGCTCACACAGATACAGAGCTGAGGAGTAACATTTTCCCATCTCAGCAATCCAATGGAATTGTGCAAGAAAATGAGCATGAGAAGGAGGCCCACTTGGATAGCCAGAACAACACTGGCAGTGCAAAAGTCCCACCATAAACCAAGCCCCACCTTCTTGATAGAAATTCTCTCCAAAAGAGTCTGGTCAGACACAAAGTTTCCAGTATTTCCCAATGGCAAACCTTCCCCAAAAAACCCTGTTGCATCCCCATCTTACCTGACATGCATTGTACAGAAGCTGATGCTCAAATTTCTTGATTCCCAAAATGTTCTGGAACATCTCATAGAGCTGCTCCTTGCTGAGAATGAGCTCCGAGGCCGCGCTGGCCGTCATCCTGGCCTGTTGCTTCCTGGGATCCTCCTCCCCACGGTAAATAGCATCAAACTTTGCCATCCAGGAGCTCAGGACTGTCTCCTTGCTGAGGCCATCAATTTCTGGCAGGCTGCGCACTCTCTTCTCAATGTGCTTCTTGAAGACCTCCCGGGAGTCGTTCGCTGAGCACCCTCCGCTCTGCACCATCCTGGCAACGCGGTCGCTTTTCAGGAATACCTGCAAAGAAAAGGGGGATCTCAAATGGAGCCAGGTAAAAAACATCCTCCTTAAGTAGCACAAAAGGTGGTTTCGCTGCTGGGAAGCTGCTTATTGACTGCCAGGACGGACTCCAGCTCCTCACTCAACCGCCACATGTTGCCAGAGGTTTCAGCTGTACTTTGGGAAGCATAATGGAATCTGCTTTGCCTTCACTAAAATGAAATATTTTGATGCAATTAGGACTTGATGTGATGTTATGGTCACACCTCAATAGATACATAAATGCCCATTGGGAAAACAGGATTTTATTTTGTTCCATCTGATGTTTTAATAAGGAAGTTTTTGCACAACTACATTCACCCTAACCAAGTTCTGCCCTGCCTCTGTTAGAGGGAGCAGAGTCATCTTACTGAAGCCAACAGCTCTGCACTGGATTTATTCTGGTATCCAGGCCTCTGGGAAACCTCTGCAAGGACCAGGTTCACACTCTAATTCTACTACACCAAAGGAGATCCTTGCTGTCTGCCCTGCTGTCACAGGAATGGGAAATGCAAGATGGTTCAGTGTGGCTTAAACCTTTACAGAGATGCAGGGCACTGCCAGCAGGAGAAAGGGAGAGAGAAGACATTTCATAAAGATGTTCTTCCCACTGCAAGAGCAGCAAAAGGGTCAAAACATGACAGACTCCCACAGATCAGAGGTGTCCTGAGAGCAACACAGAGCTGAAGGGTTACAGAGACAGAGGGATATTGTGTTGGCTCTCCTCTCCCAAACCCTGAACACAGAAGGACGAACAATATCCAGTAATAAAACTGCTGTTTTATTAATAATGCTGAGAACTGATGAATACAGCAGCTTGGGAAGAAGCTGTGCCCTCACAGGGGTGTATCTGTCAGCTCTCAATAATTAAAGAGCTTGAGGATGACCTAAGGACATAATAGATTTTATATATATATATACACCATTCAGCAACACAGTACTCCATGTTCCTAGATTCTTGATGGCACAGGCATCTGTTGGCAGTAGTAGTGGGTTTTGTCCAAGGACTAGACCAAAAATGATGCTGAGGAAGAGCTGGGTTGTTTCCTTCCAATATCAGCATGGGAGCACTCACTCCCTACAGACAAGAAAGGCAGAATAACACCAGCAACCTCTTCAGTCCATGCTGAAACAACAGCAGGATGTGTTTCATTTCCTCATGGAGATTTAAAAAGGTGTTCTGTCCTGTTTTCTTTGGAAAACACCAGGTGAATTGCCTGGCTGTAGGACTGCTTAGCAGCATTGCCAGAAGCCAAGAATTGCCTAGAACAAAATCCTAGCATGGGTGCACACACCAAATCTTGCAGAAGAGAACTGACCTCCAGGAGCTGGGTCAGGCATCTCCTGCCACACCCACAGATGAGCCCCCCATGCCACTGTGTCTGTCTGCCCACAGCAGACTGGAAATGGGTCTAAAGAAGCACTTCCATCACAGGCACTGAAGTGACTGCTGCAAACTGTGCTGCTGACAGAAAAAGCTTTACTCATTAGAAGTCAAAGGACCTGAGAAAAGCTCCCCTGCAGTGTGTTGGAGTATGCTGGGCCTGTCTGTGCACACGGGTCTGCAGCATTCCTGCGGGCACAGCGGTGCTTTGCAGAGCAGCAGCAGATCACTCAATTTTTTAATTTGATAGCAGCTTGTGAACTAGCCTAAGACTGACAACCACGTGCTTATCCTGACAGCCAGAATTAACAGCAAAGTGTGGCCATGCAAACACATTCAGGGCAACAGCAAATTCATTTTAGACCTACAATGTCACCCTTATCCTTTTTTCTCTGAAAAAAAAAAAAAAAAGGTAATGAACTTATTCTGCACCATTAAGTGGATCTTTTAGAAACAGCAGCCATGTCCTGCACAGAGATTACCAGTTTCAGCTGCGTGTTTTCCACGCCATCTTGTAGATTTAAAATTGGTAAATGCTGATTTCTAGATAGCACCCAGCAGAAGGACAGTTAATTGAATAAAACTGAGATTTGCAGGAGCTGAGATAAGGATCTGCCATGATTTGCACAATGGATCATCCAAGGGGGGCACGTCTCTGCAGAGAGGGAAGGGAGAACACTCTCAGCAGAGAACAGGGCTCAGGCACTGAGGGGCAGAGGCTTTGCCTTGTGTCACTGCAGCTGGTGCCAAGGAAGAGCCACAGAGGCAAGCTTCAGCTGCACAGAAGCTGAGAGCACACAGCCATCAATTAAAGGAGACCAACAGCTAAAAAGAAGAAAAAGAAAGTTGTGCTAAAGGACACAGAGTAATGCATTACACTTTATGTGGCCTGTTTCAAGCAGGACAGAGCCAATGGAAGGTCCACTTGAAGACATGGGCTTGTGTACATCTACTGCTAATCTACTGCTTTTTTTCAGTTTGATAACTTGGTGCATTTATACAGCACAGGACTTTTGGAGCTGACAACACTCAGCCAGACACAGCAGTGAAACAGGGATGTATTTTGCCTGGTTTTAGGCAGTTTCCTTTTCCTTTCCTTTTTTAAGCAGTCAACAATCTTATCTGAACAGATTATGCTGCTTTGTCATCCTAAACACAGCTCACTTCATCTTGAAAACTTTAAGAGCACCTGTTCGTTGAAGCTGTGATGATCCCTTGGCAATTTCTTTTCTGATAAAAGATGTAAATGACTCTCAGTTTCCTTTCTGTACAGAGAATGATGGAGCAGGAACTACTAGAGTGGTTTAACTGAGTTAATCCAGAGATAATTTGTGCTTTCCTTACATAGAAGCAGCTGCCGTCATATCCTATAGAGTTAAAATACTCTTCAGTTTTAGTGTCTGATTTTGGTCTCCTCTTAGATTGCACTTCTGGAGAAATATTTTATGTAGGCAATTCAAAATCTTTACCTTCTGTGACAGAATAGCTCTAGGGAGAAAGAGAAATGATTTGCAGAAAGGCTAGCAAAAAAATAAACAACACTCCTCATAGAAATGACAAGCACTGGTTTCTTTCAAAACCAGGAACTCTTTCCTTCTAAGCAGGGATATAAAAGGCAGCATGATAGGCTGCATACAAAGAGGTGCAAAAAGACAGATATGCACAATTATTCTTTTGCACAATTACGAATGATGTTTCATGTTCTCTGGTATCATCCAGTTTTGTAGATGCACATCCTGCTCACTCCCTCTTTGCTTTGCAGCACTTGTCAGGCCAAAGACAAAAGACAACACTCTTGGTGAAAATCCCAAAGTCAATTGGACACAATGCAAAGTTCTGCAAGAACTGAATGTGCTGCCCAGATTTCTCTTGGTATTTTTCACAGGGAGCACATGACACTGATGTTACTGAAGATTTTGCCATCCTCCCTGTTTAAAAGTATCAGGAAATTATTTATCAGTGCAAAGGAAGGGCAGTCTTCCCCATAACCAAGGTGTAAGGGAACACCTTGGTATAGGGGTCGCTAGGGTTGTTCCATAGTTTACATTCAAACCCTGAACCTCCCAAACATTGTGATGTACCAGACATCAGACAGAAGCCACTTTGCACTTGCCTTTGCTTCATACTGTGTGATAATGGACAAGCCATTAATTCAGAATTCAACACCATGTGTGAATAGGGGTGAGGACAGGGATTCATAAGAGCATTGCACTGTCTCTCCTTACCTCGTAGTAGCTCTGGACAGCATTTATAAATGCTTCATCTGCCACAATCTGGGTTTCTCCATTGAGAAAGGCCTGGAAACGATCTTTGATTGTCTGGAGCTGCTGCTTACTTATCTGCAAAACATGACAAAAGAAAAAAATTAATCAGAAAAGGTTTATGCATAGGGAAAAAAAAAGCAGTAATTGATCTGCAATGTCATATTGGGATGCTTGTGGTGTGCATTTCTGCTCTCCTTTGGGGACAGCAGCAATAGCTGAGGAACCAGCCACACATGGGTACACACACACATGCACTCTGCAGCCTGGTGAGTTCATTCAGGCATCACAAGCACCTGAAGTCACCCTGAACATCATTTCTAAACAACTCTGCCACCCCAAAATGCACACAAGACTTTTACTACATCAGGTATACTCAATTCAAAAGCAAGCAGCTGTATGAGTGCCTGGAAGGATCTGTTTTGGTGCAACCCCTTCTCCACTCAGCTTCTCCTCTGCTTCAGAAGCTGAGGTTTCCCACCAAATGGAAAGACTTGCACACTAGCTATTGGTTTTGGGGTTTTTTTGTTTGGTTGGGTTTGGTTTTTGGTTTTTTTGGGTTTTTTTTCTTGCTCATTTATTTTGGCTTTTCACATACAAAGCATCAGTCAAAACCAGTGGTGACAGAATTTAATGTCAAAATCCTATGAGAGCAAACCTGTTTTCCTTATCCTAGCAAGGATATTCTCTGCTGTCTCTTTGCTGCTCAAAACACTTTCTGCCCAGCACACAGCTGGTATAACTTACAAGGCAATTCTAATTCTGTCACAATGACATCAATAGAAAGTTTACAAGGGTTTATTCCAGCCTTATAAGATAACATGCCATTATTTTTCCAATTTTTCTGTCAGTTTAAAACCAGACATAGCTAAAAACCAACCTCTTCAGCTTTACAATGCAGACAAAGTCACAGCAGGCACATAAGTCATGTATCAACAATGCCAGCCTAATATCTTAAGATGTAGACAACACTCATGCTGAAAAGCTGCAGGAATTGAAATGTAGCTGGGGCTGGTTTACCATGGGGTTACTTCACATTGGAGGACAGGAATCAATTTTGTCAGAAGGAAGCAAAAAATATGTATATATTGCAACTTAAAAATTAACGAGAAAGGAGAACAGTAAGAATTAGGACAGGTATTTATTAGTGGCCAAAAAGTCTAGAGAAGAGTCTTTTTTCTCATTTGTATGCCAATGGAAGAAACCAGCCCATTAGAATGGAAGAGAAGATAAAATTAATGGCTCCAAGTGTCTAAATGACTTTGAATAAAGTATAAAGAACTGCAGAGATTTAAACAACTAGAGCATAATGACTTCTGGTAAACACCACTAGAGATAAAAAGCAGGATAGGGACCACTTGGAAAATGCAGTGATAAATATCACTGGAGCAACAATCATGATGTGCCACGTGGGGTGTTGAGGGACTGCAGTGGTGAACACCATGAACACTGGTAATTAATTCCTCAACACCATGCTGAGGGGGGTTAGTGAGCAATAGCAATTTGATGTGATAATCTGGGATTATCCTACTGCTAATGGAGAGGTGTTCATCAAAGTGACAAAGTGAGACTCACTCTGCTCTGCTTTAGAAAACAGGGAACAGCCTTCATCACCTTGTGGGTGCTGCAAAGGTGGGTCATTTCCCACCCCCAAAACACCAGCCAGATTTCACAGGGTCTGACACATGCAACAAAGCTCAGCATCACAGGGCTGGAGTAAGGACCATCCCTTAACCTGACCCACCTCAGCCTTGGGCCATCAGCCCAGAGGAAAAGCACTGCCAAAAGCTTCTAGCTTTTAGGACTAAAAATTAGATCCTATCTACCATGTCAGGCACCTAAACCCCTTTGGGGTGCTTGCCAACAGCACCCTAGATATTGGGAGCCCTTGGGCACCATGCACAACATCAGATGTAAAACAGGCTCCAAACCTATATGAGCTGATAGAATTGAAAAATGGCTGAATGATAAGAGGAGCCAGAGACAATGCAGGGATTGAGTGGGAGACACCTGTGGGAAGGTGCTAGGCCTGTTTTTATTAATCATTTAATTATCTTGAAGAAGCAAAAGGCAAAATGTTAATTAACTGTATTGACAATTTTGTATTCTCAAGCATTTTGAATGACAGAAAGAAATGACAGGGCAACAGATGCTATAAAAAACCAAGGCAAGAAACAGAAAAACTAGAGATAACCTTGAAATCAAGGTGCTGAGGCACAAGGAAAGACATACTAAGAGCACAGATACTCTCAGCCAAGAGGCTTTTCATTTGTGATTTTAACAACATGCATGGCATATTTATGCCATTTTTGCATCCAGGTTATTTCTTAGGACAACCTCCAAAAGTCCTTGCTTGTTCAATTCCTATAATGCCATCTAGCAGCAGTATTTTATCCTCCTTCCTCAGTACTGAATGGGCTACCTTCAGAACAAATGATGCTCCTTGAAATTCCTAGAAATTCCCCATACGCAGCTCACACGCAGGCTCCTGGGGGCTGTGGAAATGAATCACCGGATTTGTCTGTACCAGAGTGTCAGCTGCCTCCTCCTGGGCCAAGCTCTATGCCAGCATTTTCCCCTCCCAGGGAAAAGGACATCCCTTCTGATCACACCAGGCTGCAGCACAGTCCAGCCCTCAGCTAACAGGACCCTCAGTCTGACACCCCCACCAGACCATGAGACAGCACCAGGTATGGATCCAGGTCTGTGCCACTGTTAGGGATGTTATCATTTTATCATCAGTTAATAAGGAAGCAGTCCATCTGAGACACAATTTACCTGTTTTCATTTTAAACTTAGCTTCTGCAGCACAGCAGCAAACACTGGTGCAGAAAGCCAGCACCACAAGGGAGCAGAGGAGACCGGACCTGCAGGTCAACCAAATGTGCCCAACACACATCACCTCCTATTTTATGCCTCTTTCCTTCCCCACCAGGCCCCACAGGCATTGCTGCCAGATCCCAGAAGCACTTCTGGGGCAGCTGGGAGGCTGCACCTCCCAGCAAAGGCAGGGGGGCAGTCTCAGCACCAGCATCACACTCCAGAGCCTTGAAGCAGTGCCAAGTGATGCCACTAACTCAGCCACAGGCTTAAAAGAGCACGTGCCCTGAACACTCAGATGGAGGCTTAAGTGCTTTAAAGGCAGGGGTGGCTTTTTTATCTCTTGTAATTAGAGGCACCAGTGATAAGCTAGAAATCCATATAAAGCAAGCCAACAGCTTCTGCAGATCCAGTAAGCCCACTAAGGGGCCAACACAAACCGCTTCTCAGTTACCTTCCACAGGGTGCTCACAAATAGCAGAAAACCGTGGAATTACTTCCATGTGGAAGGACATCATTACAACATCACAGCCTTCACACCAGCTGTGGCAGGAGGTGAAACCCTGTTAGCCTGCAAGCCCAGCAGGTGTGTGGATGTTGGGGTCACAGCCTCGCTGCCTCCCATGCAAACACAAATCCAAGTGCCATCACACAGGAGAGCTGGGAGTAAGCAGGAAAGCTGGTGGGTTGAAGAGGTTCATTCTGTTTACCTTTCCTCACTTTTCTAAACCTCTCTGATGTTCCCTACAACAGCTTCCCACATGTGAGCCACTAAAAAACAAGAAGTAATTTCTGCATTCCATAAGGGATCACAGAACACAGCACCCTGGACCCAAGAGAACTCTCCCAAGTTAATATTGTGGTGTGTTTATGCAGCAGAGTGTTCCCTAGACCTTTACCTGTCTAAAGCATGGGAGTATTTAAGTTGCCATATATATGCAGGCATATTAAAAACTGTAATCAATTGAGGCAGTGAACTCCTGGCACAGGTATCAGGCATGGCACCCATGGAGTTTTTAGGCTGGCATCCCTCGTAGATTGCATGACTTTTTAAGAAGCTTGGCAGATATCTTTCCCATTCCTACATCATGGGGAAGAGCTCACCAGTAGACACGGGCCCCAAATGATTCCTACCTTCTTGGTCTAACTTTGTTAAGAAAAACCACATGCCCAGCACAATCTAGTGACCTCACAAGCTGCTGAAGACCCACCAGCCACAAACAAATCACAAAGGCAACCAAATTCATTTGCTTGACACAGATCCCAGCAAACAGCACATCAGCATCTTTGGGACAAACATTCACCAGCAGCTTTCTTGCTCTGTCTTATTTTTGTACATACTCAGTCTGACCCAGAGCCAAATGCAAACCTGAATGCAAAGAGCCAGGGCACCTTCTCCAAATTGTTCCAGCCAGTGAACAGCTGGCACCATCTCTGTGCATCATCTCCAGCCTCCTTCACCTACACCAGGGAAGCACAAGCACTGCAAAGAGGAGCTGTTTGCCACAGAAAACTTCCCTGAAAAAAGTTATACACAGCAATGTGCCTCACTAAGCCATCCTCTCTCCAGAATGCTTTGCTGAGTCTGAGCATGCAGGAATAAGTACAACACCAAAATGGGCCCAGAGAGGTTTTAGCATCTCCAGCCTTGCAAATTTCCATTGACTGCATGAAAATTATCTGTTTTGGTAGGGAGCCCTGCTTTGAACAGGAAAATAGGGCCAGAGACCTCTAGAACTCCCCTGCAACCTACATTATGCTACAGCAGTACCATAGCCAACAGAAGATTTGGAAGGAAGGGCCATCCTAGATTGCAGATTGCTGAATCTGCCAGTAAGTAGTGAGCTGCAGCATAACACATCCACACCTGTACAGATACTGAAACCTGCTAATAAAGGTGTGTCCATCAATGTGATGGCTGCTGAAATCAATCAGATTTGGGCTCTATAGAAGGATGTTTCCAATGAAAGGCTCCCTGTGGTTGAGAAATGACCCCCTTCACTGCCTCACTTGAACACCTCTGATCAAGGACTGAATGTTTCAGTGCACTGATGCCTCACAGAGCCCTTGCACACTGCACATCCCACTGCAAAGGTCTTTCCTGCAGGCAGAACATGAGGATGCATTGTAGCAAGGCACACTGGTCTCTAATGGCTCAGCCCAGCAGCATCACCCCTGTCCCAAAGGAATCATTTCAGCTGAGGACTGCAGGTAATTCCCAGGGGAAGCACCTCTGCCTTTTGTCCAGAAAGCAGCAGGCAACCACAAGCAGTACTGAGCTCTCCCTTCTTATGGCACCTGCTGCTCAGGGACCACTGCAGGGAGGAAAGGAGGAATATTTAACTGCTCACTGTGCTGTTGCACTGGGTTTGGTTTTGTAACATCTAATAAATATTTCATTACTCCTCACCACCAGGTGATTTAGGAAAAATATAAACCAACCAAATGAGCATCTCTCATCATTGCTGCTTTCACAGCCAGAAAACCAGTCACAACATGACAATGGGGAAGGGAAGGTGTGGGGAGGGGGCCAGAGCAGCCAAGCACTGGTGTTGGGAAAGAGGCCAGAGGCCCCAGCAATGGGCATGAAACTAGAAACAAACAAAAACAACCAGGTTATTTTGCACTGGGAAAACGTATCAGGTTGTCCTTCTGCTGATGCTGATTTCCCTGCTACAAGAGAGGGCCACAGGTGGGTTGACTCACAGCCCCAGCATTTGGGGTTTTAATTGCAAACTCTCCTGGGCAGATGTGGCTGCTCTGCAAACAGCTGAACACTGCTGGCTTTTCACTGCTCACACACACAACCAGTATTGATTGCCAGTCTCAGGAAACTGTTACCAGCCACCTAATAGTGCCTTTTCTGGTTGTTTCAGAGAAATGTAATACTTGTTACCAGAAAGAGCTTCTTGTGCTTTGGTTCCTGATAGCCACCATACATCTCTCCAGAGATACAATCTGACCATATGCAGGTCACTGTTCACATACCAACCGTTTTGCTTCTGCCTGTGCAATCCCCTCTTTGTGGGTGCTTGAGTTATTGCCACTCCTTTGGTCCATGCTTTACCATGCCCTGATGAATCCACACTGGCCACCCACTCTCCAGCCACACTCATCCTTCGTGAGTGGCAAAAAAGAAAAAGACATGGTCCTGGCAAGTGACTCCAGTGTCACCTACACCTCTCTCAGAGGATGTGTCCAGCTGATTTGTTGCAGAGAAAACAACAGCACCATGACCATGCCTGCGTTTACACAAGTGGGCAATGAAGAGCACACACAACCCTTTCTGCCTGCAGTAGCTCATGCCCTGTCTGTTCAGCCCACCTGTGATGTTGGGGATTCAGAGCAACAGGGATCCTTTGGGAGAAACACTCCTACATGCCCACCTGCCCTGTGCTAAGAGATCAGGCTGGGTTTGAGCACAAACAATGCAAACAGCTCCTGGGTCCTTACTCATCAGCACAGCAATGATTTGGAGGCCAAAGACTGAACCAGCCTCTCACTCCAGCAGCCCAAGAATACAAGAACAGTATTTTCTGACCTAAGGGTAAATATCTACTTCAGCAATATGAGCAAAGGGAAGAGAAAACCCACCAGAGCAGCCTGCAAAGGAAGAAAGCCCCTTCCTCTGCCCAGCCACAGAGCGACCACCCAGCCATGCCTCCCCACAGCACCAGCTCCGATCCCTGCCAGCACCTCTCACTACCTCTGTTATTATGAGCAAACTCCAGCAGCTTTGCAGCACAAGTAGAGAGTGTTAAATGATTTTGGGACTTGCTGGAACATTTCTCCTGTAAAGAGGCTCAAATATTGCTGCTTAAGTATGGGAAGGCAAAACATCAATCGCTTTGGTTAAGCCAGCTGCAGACAGAGAGGCTCTAGATCAGGCAGTGCAGATCTCCTCTTTGCACTGTCCCAGACTACATCCAGTAGCAGATTTATTGCAGAGACAAAGCACAGGCTCTGAGTCGCTCTCTGAAATACATGGATGTGCTTTTTTATCCTCTCAAACCCTGCGTATATTTATTTTCTATGATTCACTCTGCCAGCTAGGCACACTTCTTTGACATACATGAAAGACCTAAAATGCTATTATGGCTGCTCCTATTTTCTGAAACTCTGTGGTGCAGAATGCTAAAAAAGGAAAGCAAACCTAGGATTTGGGACTGGGCTTTGACATGATGACTTTCCCTTGTGCTTTCCAAGCTACACCTTCCTTTTTCAACCTGCCACCACAGAGCAACCCTAGATGCAGGTACATCAAAAGATACCTTGCAACAGCCTGCTTCACTTTCCATCTTTGTCTGTACCAGGGGTATCCATCCAACACTCACATACCACCCTTGCATCTGTCCCCTGCAAAGGGTCCCCTTTTCCATTAACATCACAGAATCACAGAATTGCCTGGGTTGGAAGGGACCTCAAACATCATTCAGTCCCACCCCTCTGTCATGGGCAGGCACACCTCCCACTAGACCAGGTGGCTCAGCTGTGATTCCAGTCAGGAACTTCTGCTCCTGCCTACAAGTTTCTTTCTCCAGTGTGTCTCCTCCTGGCTGGTCCCTCCTCTGCAGCTGATGTGCTGGCAAGTAACCCCAAGATGGAGCTACCTGACAAGAGCACAGAAAACTTGGAACTTTTTCCACCTTTGATCTTATTTTACCTAAGCAAGCCATTAGCAGAGTGAGTTTGTGACAGATCCAACAGACTAAGCTAGCCCTGCTGGGTATCTTTCTGTGTATGATCAAACAGATACAGGCCCCTATTTTTTTTTACTGCTAATAAAAATATGACTTTGATCTTAGAAGAATAGAGAAGCCAGCACAAAACAGAAGCAAGAAATAGCAATGATGAAATACTAGGCCAGTGACTGAGGATGGGCTGAGGGGTGATTGCTGCTCTGAGAAACCTCCCTGGTGACTTCTGCTGTGCTGGGAACCTTGCCTGGTGAGGTCTGCTGGGTAAAACACATCATTGTGATGTGGCAGCTTTCAGCAGAAAGCCCAGCGTCATCCTGCCTGTGGTAAAAGTGCAGCTGCTCTGTTAATAAAACAGAAAAAACAAACCCATAAAAATACTAGCAGAAATACATCTAGGGAATAAATCCAGGAGACAGATAGAATGGAGGCTGTCTAGAATGGGCAGAGTGACAAGCAAAGCCCCCCAACACTGGATGCCCCTTTGGATGCCCAAAAATCCCTTTACTCCCAGACTGGACTGTGCAGCTGGATTATCTCCTTCTCCTCCTCTCTCTGTCTCAAATACCTTCTTTATGCCCTCCCAGCCCCAGTCTGATTAACCTCAAGTCCTGAGGGCCACTAACACAACCTGCTGCTTACACAGCCTGCCCCAGCAAACCCCACTAGCAAGGGCCTGGCCAGAGGGGCACTTTGAGTCATGTTTGCTCTGACTGTAGGAACTCTGTAAATGCAGCAGACACGGCTTGGCCTTGCCCTTTCACTCCACCAGTGAAGTACATGTGGTACATACAGTGCATTGCTGCTCTGAGACCTCCAAAACTGCTTAACCCAGGGAAAAGGATTGAGGGAAGGTCTCCCTTCCCCTCTGGAGCATCACATGCAGCCTTGGAAAGTAACATTTTCACTCCTTTCTTTCTGTTGGATGGAAAACAACAGATGGTCTCTGGAAGCCTGTGATTGTTAATGTGACACAGCTTCTGAGACATTACCTCCCATCCTCTCATGCCTCAAGACCTTGGTGTGCTGCAGTGGAGGAGGGAGGTGGGTAGCTGGAGAACATCACAGGTCCTTCTCCAGGAGACACCCAAGTCAAGACCCTTGGAAAAGTTAGGAAGAGGCTGGGCTATGATCCTACTAGAATTTATATTTCAGAATATTCTGAGGACAACTTCCAGAACCTTTCAGAGCTTGACTGAAAATCAGTTTGGGGTATAGATATTACACATCTATTACCCAGTGGCTGCAAAGACCTAAGCCTCCTGCTCTGTCCCCACCACAGATATGCAAAACCTCACATTCAATCATCTGTAATAGATAGCTGATACGGTATTTATTTGATAATAAAAAATGTGCAAAATCTCTTACAAGTGCTACAAAGGAGCATTCACAAACAATTCCCATCTGCCCAAAAAAAAGAACTGTATAGAAGTGATGGTTTTACATTGCTGATCAATGTGGCCAGAGACTCTTTGACCAGGAACACTCTGCCAGCCCCTCCTGAGGGGTAACTAGTAGCACAGAACCTATTTCCACCACCTGGGCCAGTGCTATTTGGACAATTAGCACTCTGCAGATCAGTACCCCATATTGCTGCTGACACTGCCCAAGCATCTCTATCCTTGGATTAGGGACTAGGAATGGCTGAATATATGGTGGGTTTGGAGATCCCAGACCCAACCTAAGGACAGTTAAATATCCATAAACTAAATGATCCACAAATGGGGGTGAGAGATGAGGTGGGAACAAAAGGTGGTCTATGTTGGGGGGTTCTGGGATTCAGGCAAGTCTTTGCTGTCCAAGAGCCCATTTGTCTGCTCCCTCTGTGCTGCATTTCCCATTTGTGAGGGAGAGTAACAGCACTTTGTTCCTTTCCAGAAGCGGCTACACGCATGGAAAGACTGAGAGCCTCTTACAGACTAGGATGGTGCATATCCAAGAAGAGCAAGCTAGTTTTAGAGACACTTTTAAATCACTATTTGAACTATTTCCATCTCTCTGTTCCTATTCTAGGCAGAACTTACAGATTGCAGAAGCCAATCATTCCTCCTGGTTAATGTATACAGCGGCTCATGCTGACTTAAAAATATTAAACAATCAGAGCTAAAGATCTCCTACCGGCACTTCAGATGTCCAAACAAGAAACCCAGGCTTCTCTCTGTTCTTTTTTAAGGCAAAGAAAAAGCACATCTACCATCACTGTAGTTATTTTTGCATCATTCTCATCATTAAACTCTGCCTCTCCTCCATGTCACAAGCTATTTTAAAAACAGTTCTTACTGAGCAGAAGTGGCAGACAAATGAATGGAGACTCAAGGACTCCTGGTGTGTCCCAGCCTCTGTGAAAATGCTGTTTTCAGCCTGGCAGAGTTAGCATGGGAGGGAATGTCTTTGATGGGAATGAACAAGATGGCAAGAAATGAAGAGGAGCTCCCAGGCAAACAAGGCTGAAATGGTGAGCCCTGCTGTGGGCACCCCATATGCCCACGCTGCCCCTTGCCAGGAGCTGGGGAAACCAGCAGCCCCCAAACCAGAGGGCTGCTATCTGAATCAACATGAAATTGGGCTGCTGGAGCAGAAGAGGAAGCAGATGCAGGTCTGACAAATATTTCTTTTCCAAAGAAGGCACATTTTCAAAGCAGCCCACTAGGAAATGTGACCTACAATGCACCACGGCTCTGGCCGTGTTTGAAATTTTCCCTTATTCTGTGCATCTGCCATGAGTTCCAAGAAACAAACAAAAAGAAAGAAAACACTCCAGATTTTAAGAAAATCTGTGTAAGAGCCAAATGCATCTCTGATCCAGTAAAAGAGAAGCTGTCTCCTTCAAACAGCACTTGAAAAAGTTTCAATCAATCAGTCAAGCCAGAACAGAATTTGCTTCTAGATAGAAAAACAAGAGAAAAGGTGTGAAATTGTAGTGCACATCCTCCTCCACCTCATATTTCCTGCTAAAGTGAGTAATATCAGATTTTACAAGGGCATGTTGTTTGGAGCTGGAGGAGAAAGTTTAGTAAAAGGTAGGTTGTTCTGAGGCAACAAACTACTGCAAGAAAACAGCATTTCAACTTTCCATGCCCACCACCAGGCAGAGACATGGGAATATACCTTCACAGGATGGCTTCTATGTACCTGGAGCAGTTGAGAATGTCTGTCTGCTCCTTCAAAGACATCAGGAAAAGTCATCTGCAATAACATCATTCCACTGGCGTGATTTAGTATTATTTGAAGAAAGGCACTGTTAAAATCACCCAGTTAGTTTCCCATAGCCCTAGCTTTGGACCCAGTTTCTGTCAGGAGGCTGAAAACAAGGGAGAAAATCTTGCAAATTATCTGAGGCATCACAGGGATGGGATGAAAGCCCCATGGGGACATACCCCCAAGGGTGGCTATGTGCAAGCAAGTGCTCCGATTTCCAGCCTTGGAGCACATTCACTTGACAGTGAAAGCAGGAGGAAGCAGTGACCTTTTCTCAGCTTTAGGCTGTAAACATAAATGAAACCCAGCCAGGGCAGTCATGGTGCACACAGCCTGTGTGGGGAGTGGGCAGGGCCCACATGGCATCTGCAAAGGGACAATTAGCTGCTTGCATGAAATTAGGCATGAAGTTCAACCACGGCTTTCCAGATAAGAGAAAGGCCATTTGGTGGCTGACAGGCTCTGGAGTCTGCAGTGATCAGTCCTGCACCCCAGGGAGATCTCCTGGGAAACCAAGGGAAGGACAGGGGTGAGGCACCTGAGCTGAGCACAGCTTGGCACCACCAGGACCTTTGGTGGAAGGACAGGGGTGAGGTGTCTGAGCTGAGCACAGCTTGGCACTGGGACCTTCCCCACACAAACCCCACGGGTGGAATGACAGAACCAACATTTGATTGAATCATCCCTGGGGGCATCTGGCCAGGGAAGGAGGGACATCCTGGCTCCCTGAGCCAGTAGCCCTCTGCCCTTAGTGCCTCTGGCCAGCATGCTGGCTGTCTTTTGCCTTTCACCTCCTGCCAAGTTTAATTAGAGCTAAAGAACATCCCCCCAAAGCTGCTTGCTGTGACCCAGCACCAGCCACCCAGTCCCAGCAGTAAACTGGATGTAAAAAAAAAACAAAAAACAAAAAACCACCTTAAAAAAAGCCCCTTTTTTGTGCCTCTGATAGCCTGTGGGGTTTTTGGGTTTTTTTGGCCAAAGGTTAGAGATAGTAGTTAGAAACATCCAGCTTTCCTAACAAACCCAAGAAAGTAATTATACATTATACTATTATACATTAACTCTCTAAAGTCTGGCAATTTTTAACACAGCAGTTGTATATGGCCCTACACAAAAATGCTCTCCAAAAAACACATGCCTACACATTAAAAACTCTCTCATTTAAGCCAGGAAAGCTGTTTTAAGGATTCCTGTGAAGTGTAGTATATTGCAGGCTGTCTCCAAAATAAGAAAGATTCATTTTTCTGCTTTAGGCTTGAGACAGAATAATTTTAAAGGCTTTGAGTGAGTGATGAGCTCTGTGCATTTCTGCTGGGAGGGTCAGAGCCCCCTGCTATCCCCTTCCCATCAGATGAGCTGTCTCTGCTTTAGGTTGCACAGAAGAATTGCAAGCTGATGCTACAAGAATAGTGACCTGCAGCAGAAGGGGATATAACAGATGGAGTAAATATCCTCTTCAACACATCCCCAGAATATGTTGTCCAAGCTCAAAATCCAGATTTCCTATGTGTCTTGCACTACCTTGGAGTGGCTGAACAAAACCAGGAGGGAGGAGAGCAGACTATGCACAGAGAGAGCAGAACACAGTCACAAAGGGCAGGAGGGAAGAATTGCCTATATCTGGTAATGAGTTTGTCTACACATTAAGAGTTCAAGCTGAAACCCCCACAAAAAGCAACAAAGCTATTGCAGAACTGAAGCATATAATTTCAGAGGAGTGTTTGTAGGAGCAGAAGAACACGTGGGCATACAGAAAGAGGAAAAGACAAAATGAAATTATTCTTCATAAAAGGCAGCTGTGCTAGCATTTGCCTACAGTATTCTCTATCCTGGAGCTTCCCTTCTGCTTCTAGGAGCCCTGCAAGAGATCACTGAAACCATAATAGTCAAAGCCACAAAAAAAAGGGCAAAATAAGCTCCCTAAATGAGCACAATGCATTGAATCACTACACTAATTTTCCTCCTCCCAATAAGTGTGAGGAGGAACTATGTCCTGGAAACAGGTCTGTGCAGGTGGCAGATCCCAGAGCTTGGTGGCAGCTGGACCACTGTATTCCATGTTACTCTGATCCCATAAACCAGATTCCACATTATGCTGTACATGCACAGACAATCCCAGTGACTCTAGCTCACCTCAGCCTACAGCATGCATTGCCTTTTTTTTTTTTTTTTTAACTCAAACATTCCTATTAGAAGCCTCAGCCTACGCTGAAGAATTAGAGATAACTGGTACCCGCAGATATTGGAAGGAAAACCACTAATCTTAAATATTACTTAAATAAAAGCTGCACAACTGAGGATGTGGGAATCCAGTCGCTTACCTGAAAATGCCCCAAAATATCTGAATGAAAGGAGCCTGGAGTTTCACTCCTGGTGCTGATTGCTGGGCCAGCAGCAGCACAGCCAGTGATGGCTTCTCCCTTGGCATGACACACACTGCAGAGGGGGCCCACACAGCCTGCTCCAGAACAGGCAGCCCTGCTTGACAGCTGCCTCAGACACAAATGCTTTCCCAGCCCTTTGGAACACCAGCAGCAAGCTTCCCTGGCAGCTGGCTGAGGAAGATGGGCAGGGAGCCCACGGGGTGTGCAGGTCAAGGCAGGTGATGCCAGGTACCAGCTGCGCTGGCTCATGCAGCTCCTTTGGCCTCAAAGCCTCACAAAGAAGAGGGGACCAGGCTGAACTGTGACCAAGCAGCTTTTGTCCAGAAAGCTGGGCCAGGCTAGGGTGTGCACAAAGGGGAAATGCCAGAAAGCAGCACAAACAAGCCCATTCCCCTTGGTTCCACACTGGCAGGGCTCTCTCCAGCAATGCCAACGTTACTTTGCCATCCAGCCCCTCCTTGTCTGCAGTTTCCAAACTTCAGAGTTGTACACACAATGGTTTCTTGAGTGGGAAAGTATCCTGCCCACACTGACAAGAGAAAGACAAACTGGTGGGAAACTTTGTTCCACCTCCAACTCATTTCCAGCCAGGTTTCAGCACTTGGCTTGACCCACACAACAGAGAAAGCTGCCAGGTTCCAGCTGAAACCCTGGCTGTGGGCTCAGAAAGTCAGACATTATGCATGCTGTAGCAAACAAAATTAGCAATAAAATCTTCCCCCAGCCCCCCAGGAAATGTTGTAAAAAAAAAAATGCCATGGAAGCTGGCAACAGAAATCACTTGAGAACTTCAGCATCCCTGCCCATCAGCTCCAGTCCTGGAGAAGATACTTCTGCCTTCACTGACTAAAAGCTCAAGTGTTTATCAGGAGCAAAGTTCCCCAAACCTGATGCAGAACTGGTGGGCACAAGTCACTGCTTCTGGTTGATGTCTGTCTTTGCAATCTCTTTTCTCTCTGATGCTATCTCCCAGGATACACTAAAGCTCCCCTTAAATTTAGGTGGCAAATATAAATTTTTATTTCCTTTAATCTTTTGAACCGTGACTACTTCTTTACAAACCATGTACTATTTTTGAGCTTTGTGATTAATCCCTTAGACATTTTTTTACAGAAATGTGCTTTAAACAGGCAAAACAAATCCCAATTCTTCCTGGTACAATGGAGAAGCAAAGAAACTGAAGATAGCATCAGAAAAAAAAACAACAACAACAAAGAAAGACAGAAGCCTTTGCCACATTGCAGGCTAACAGCAAGAGCATGATAGAATAAAGATGCTTATCTTGAGCAACCAAGAGCCTGCACATCATGAGTCAGTAAGAGCAAGGCACCCATCAGCCTGTTTGGGAGACCAAGGAGATTTCTGAATGGGGCTGGTAGCTGAGCCCTCTGCTGAGCTGTGCACAAATCCTCTGCCTCCAGGCTGACATTTGGGTGGGTGACAGACACCGCATTCCCTGCTCAGGGTCTGCTGCTGAAGAGAGAGCAACACACCCTGCAGTTATGGAAGGCCACAGGGAAAGCCACTGAAGCACTGTGACAAAGGCTGGAATTCAAAAGAAGACTTTTCTTCCCTTGTTCTTGGTGCCTGGGAAGCAGCATTAACTCCCACCACACTCTTCAGCTTTACAGGCTCTTCCCAAGAAACAAAATAACAGAACATTAAGCTGGCACAGTACTTATGAAGTGACAGCAAGACCCCTTGCAGTAAAATCTCTGTGTGATGCAGAAGGAATTACCTCCACAATTCCACTCCTGTCAGACAGCAGAGCACAGACAGGGGCTGCTGTGCTGCTGATGCCAGAGTGTGATTTCCATTAGTGTTAATAGGAGCTACTGACAGAAGCAGCAGCCAAGCCAAAAAGCCTCCCAGTCTTGATGAGTGCCTTTGATGAGCACGGAACTGCATTAAGTCAGTCCCAGCAGCTGTACCAGGAAAATGATCACGGCTGTGAGCATAAGAGCCAAGGCTCAGGCTCCAAAGAAGGGCTGGATCCCAGCTGGGATGGGGCACTGGAGCTGGAGCACAAATGAAGAAGCCAGTGAGGTGCCAGCAATGCCAAACCCCACTCCAGCATCCACGTGGCAGTCACATCCTCAGCAGGAAGCTTGAAGGAACCAGGTGGCCACTGCAGCATTTCCTGCAGCTACTCCATGAACAGCTACTGCCAGCAACCACCAAGCTCCTTGGGATGGGGCACAGAAAAGCATTTCTATCCACAGTGGAAACGTAAGATAGTTCACAAAGTGTAGGTTTGGAAAAACAAAGACTTGGGATCAGAAGATGATATAACAAAAAACAAAAGGTGGGCCATGATAAAACTGCATGTATGGAAGAATAGGGGTTTGAAATTTAAAGATGTTTTGGTCCCTGTAAGGGTCCAGCAGTTCAGACCAAGAGAAAAGGCCCTCACTTCAAGTCACTGAAGATTTTTTGGATAAGCAAAGGCCTAGTGAAAATTCACCCCAAAATATAAAAATAGATGTTTATTAATTGGAGAAAAAGCCAGACACAAATCACAGTCTCTTGAGAATGGATAAACTAGATGCCAAGGTTATTTTCTTCAAAACAGTTCAATAAACAGGTGCTGATCCGGTGGTGGCCATCTCCCAAGTGTGCCACAGGAGGCGAGTGGCTGGCACAGCCTTGGCCCTTACAATTTGCAACAAAACCATCAGGTCTCACAGCAGATCCCCTGCCAGCTCTAAGTGCCTACCCACCACCTCCACTACTTGTTTCTCATCAGCTCTCCACAGACAGCAGCAGATCGTTTCATCCTGTTACTTATGTTACAGAAATTTAGACTCGAGGAAAAATAGGCATAACAACATTACATCATTTAAGCAACCAGCTTAGCTGACTACATCAAAATTCTGCAAAAGCAACAGACCTTTAATTAAACTAAGTAGCCCTGGGCCAGAGAAAGACTTCTTTCCTGCTGATTCATTTGATAGGAGGTGATGGTGCCACAATCACTGTCACAATTCAAATCACTTCTGAGTACTCGCCAACAGCTCACTCAAATCCCTTTGGCTGCAAATGCCTCTGCAGAAGCCTGTGCTACCCAGACACCTGCTTCATCCCATTCACACCCAGCTCGGCTCCAGGGCCTGCTTTTGTGCTGATAACCTGAGTCTTGTAACCTCCCTGTACCATTTGGTGCAAAATGAACATAACAGAAAACCCTACCAGGCCTAGCCCCAAGGTAATCATAACTGAAATAATTTCACATGGTAAGCCATGAGAGCCAGGAGCAGTCCCCTTCACAGGGCTGTGCCAAGGACACAAGTCTGTGTCCCTTGGGCAGGGACTGATGCTGAGCTCTGGAAGGGGAGCCCAAACTTGTGCCAAGAGGGTCTGGACAAGCTGGACATGGAGGAGAGGGACAGCAACCCCTCCCACCATACCTGCACTTGCCCCCCTCAGGTTTGCCAAATGCCTTAGGAAAAGCCAAATCCTTCACACTGCTGCAGGGAAGAGACACAGCTCTGTACAACCCAGAATGATGCTCTGTCATGTGGCACTGCTCCAGCCCACACAAGGCTTCATCTTCTACTACACACTGAAGTGAACTGTATTTTTTGATGCTTTTTTCTTTTCTTCTGGAAAGAAGCTAATTTGAGTGCAAAAGGATCTCTATGACTTTCACATATACGACTCCTGTATTTCAGACTTTAATTCGTGTTATGCAACCACCACACACACACTGTACTTGAAATTATGTAGCATGCAACCTAATCAAACACCACTAAACAGCACCAGGTAGTTAAATCACGCTGTGATAAAGAAGGAAAACGATTTTGTGTAAACATGGTGAATTCTCCCTTCCACCTTGGTCAAAGTGGCACCTACTACCAATTAGCAGGTTGCTAAAATGCATCTGTTATTTAGGGTAATGGCTTAACTTAACATGTAAAGTGCATGGCTGGGGGTGCACTAAGTACTCACACAGTGCAGGGAAAGGGCACCTTGGTGGCACTGACCACCCAGGCAGCCCCTGAGAAGGGAGCAGGAGCTAGTCAACAAATATGAGCCCAGGACAGGGCTGTAAGAAACAGAGCTCCCTCTGGAAGGCTTTGAAGACAAGACTCCTCAAAGTATGGAAAAATCTACTGAAAACAAAAACAAACAAACAAACAACAAAAAAGAAACAAACAAACAAACAAAAAAAACCACCACCAATCCTCATTTCCACTCACTTCCAGGACAAGAAATTACAAGTATGTGTAACAGCACAGAAGCCAGGCTGGATACTGGAGAAAAAGCCCTGTCCCAGTAAGGGCGCAGATGCACAGGAGGAGCTGACCCAGGAATTCATGTCCCCACATCCCCAGTGGGACCAGCTGGACAAGTGCCACCAGGAACAACCTGGGCATGCTCAATCCAGCTTTAAGAGAGGAAGATGTTCAGACAGCCTGAGGTCCTTCCAGCCCTATTTTTGCAGGATTTCTCCCTTCACTCCAGCTGCCCTGCCATACCTCCTCACAAGAGGCATCCTGCAGCCAGTGCTGCTCTGCAGCAGCCCCCGCAAGAGGCACAGGCTATATTTATTCTGGTACATTGCAGTGGGAAGCTTTAATCTGTGTAATCGCCTCAGAGAAGATTTCATTCAGTGAGGGGAAAGCAATTACTGTTTCATTTGCAACCAGTTGCCTTCCCAGGGTCTTAATCTATCAGAGCTGGAGGGTCCTGTCAGCCCCTGCACCTGCCTGGACAGTTTTTGTGAGATAGGTTTGTGCCTCTGATAAAAAACACCTCCTGATATTCAAGGTTTTCAGACCCTGTTTGAAGCAATTTTTCTCCTCCCAGATGCTATTGCTTTTATCTGACAGCATACACCCTGCATGAAGAAAACAACTGGATATAATCCTAGATTAAAGGGATTGCAACACAGAATTAAATACAAGCCATAGCCTTCATAGGGTTTGCTGTCGTCATTCACCAAGCACAGAGCTGGGCTGTTTGAGAGTTGGTCAGATGGTGGTGGCATTTAGGAGTCTCTGCAGTTCCTGACTACTCTAGACAGGCATTTACATCTCCCCACAGAGGGAGGAAGAAAAAAACCCACCTACAATAAAGAAAACCAAAACTAACCCAGCAACAAAACAAACAATTCTTGGTGTTCCCATATGATGCTGCATTAAAATACCTTTAAGATTTCACTTCAAAAACTAGCAACTAAAATCCAAATTCTCAGCAGGACTCTGCACATGTTGGAGCTGCTGCACCTCAGTGCTAGGAAGGTTTGTAGTCCCACAACAGTCACACCAGGAACCAGAGAAAGGTAACTGAGGCTCAAATCAGACAAGAAAAAAGTCCCAAGGACAGGACATTCACTGTCTATACAGCAAAGACCACAATAGCAGAGCAATGCAAAAGCCCACCAGAAAATCTTTATGACTTTATCATACTTCAGGAAAGACAACATATACTTATATGCACAGCTGCATGTTTGGGAAAAGAAAAAAAAATGCACTTTAATCTTTTGCATTTTTCAGCCTGGCAGCCAAAGCAGTTTGACACGATAAAGACACTTGAGAGTTGTGAAAACTATGTATTAAAAGGAGAAAATTTCTAACTGTCTTTCTCTTGTAAATTGTGGCAGCCAAAAAATCCAACCCTAAAATAAAGACGTGCCTGAAGGTAGCAATTTTACAATCAGCAACATAATGATTTATATCACTGCTGTCATCTTTGTTGGGGAAAAGGAAACCAGGTATTGTGATCATTACCTTTTGATACAGATGATGTTTTTAAATGAGGAAAAACACATGCATTTTAATCAGGAACTGAAGGAAATTGCCCCAAAATACTAACAGAAGAATCTGCAGCTCACAGCAATATTTGCAAACACAGGAGATGAATATTAAGGTGACAAACATCATCAGTGACGTCCCGAGCTGCTGCATATCCCTGGGTGCGTGCATGGGAGCTCGCTCACCCTGGAACATGGGATCCCACACCCTCCCAAAATATATGTCTTTGTGCCACAGGCCCCAGGCAGGCACAGCCTGGAAACTGGCCCTACTCCCACTGAAGCCTGTGGGTTCCCAAGTTCTGGTCTCACAGCAAGGTGCCATCACTCCCACCCAGAATCCAGCTGCACACAGTGCTGGGGCTTCCCACTGATGGCACAAAGCAGCAGCGTTGCGTACCACTGAGACAGCAGCACCAGGCTCTTCTCTAAAAAAAACAAACAACTAAGAGCCAAGATGTTACTGTCTCTTTTCCCCAGAAAAGTTCCAGAAGCAAAGCCTGGCCTAGCTGGTACTCAGTCTCTAAGCTCCTGCCTATGCCTTGGCAGACACACATGAAGTCATAGGTGTAAGAGAGGCTGCTGCTGTCTAAGGATTAAAAATCAACTGAACTTGACCTTTAATGCAACAACGTGGCTTCTCATACTTCCATTCCCCAGCGTAACCATAACCACATTTGGAGCTGAGAACCAGGGAACTGTTTTCAGGAAACAGTTAACATGCAGGCTTCCACAAGCCTGGGTGATGTGACAGCAAGGGCACAAGCACAGGCTTTCTTAAGCCCAATGGAGCAGGTTTAGAAATTGGGATGCATTTTAACAGAACAGAATGTCCTGCAGATGACATCAGCAGCACATCAACTTCACTGAATGTTTATGGAGAAGAAGAGCAGAGAAAGCACTGAAAGTGTTCAGCTGAGATAGAAAATCCTTATACAGGAGCTCAAGCCAAACAACAAATCTCTGGTCACAAACACCCCCAGAGCTCAATACAGATGAAGACCAAGATTAAGTCTAAAAGGTTAATTTTTGCCTCCTGTCCCCCCATATTTTAATAGAATACAGGAAAGATTCAGCCTGTATTGGAGTAAGTTTTGTTTATAAATCCCACAAATCCCACACAATATGCAAAAGAATTCTCCTCCAGAGAAAAAGCTGTGTCACCTCCCAGTTCACAGCTTGCACTGACAGCCATGTAATCTCAGCCTGCGTACAGCAGTTCCAGACCTTCAACAAGGATTCCTCAGCCTGACAAGGATGCAGTGAGCATGTCCAGCAGTCCAGCACTGTGCCATGCCTGTGGGAACAGTCATTCTGCACCATTCAGCTCTTGGATCAGCACTCCTGCCTCTCAGTCTGAGTATTTTTGGCCCCATGGGTCTGCAATATCTACATGCTGCTTGCCCTCCCATGTTTACCACTGAAAAGCACTGATAGCACCAGAAGTTGCACTGTTTTCTGAAAGTGACTCTAATTAAGTATAAAAGCAAGTCTAATTAAGTATGGTCTGCTCTGCGAATCCCCTGGGAAGACAGAGGAATACCATCAACCCTTGCATCCAGCCATCCTCCTTTTGTTTGGTGTAACCAGCTGACAGCAGATGAAGCCTTGATCTGAGCTCCTGTGCACCTGCAGCTGTGCTGAGCAACACAGGCACGTGCCGAGCAGAAGGTGCCGTGTAGTGAAGGGCTGAAACACTTCTCATCCTCCACACCCCACTGGGAACAGGGCTCTACCATCCACCCTTCTGTCAACAAACCCTCCCCATCGCTGTTAAAATCACACCAGCACCCTCAGGCACACCCATATCTCATTTCTGAGGCTCCTGTGTGAAGCTGTAGGTAGAGAAAGCAGTCAGGATCAGGTCTGGAGCATCCTGGTGGCAGGGCCTTTCCCACAGCCAGGCAGAGAGCTCTTCCCTGCTCTCCTGTTTCATCTCTGCATGACAGCACAGATTGTAGGTGCTCACCTGGGAATTAATCCTGCTCTGTGCAATGCCACTAACGATTAAAAGCTAACAGCAAAACCTCCAGTGAGGCAAAGAGAACCAGAGCACAGCCCCAAAACATTACTCACTACAAACACACCTGAAGCTCAACACATGTGGGGCACATTTAAATTTACTTTTCTTTAATTATGAGCGAATGTGGGTTTATTTGGTGTTTACTCCAGGGCAGTAATAAAAACACATTCAAAATTATAAATCTCCCTGCAAAGAGCTCTCACCAGTGGTTGCCCACCTTGACCACCTGGTTCAGTGCAAGTATGAGAAGATAGAGCTGAATGCCAAGAGCTGACAATTTTCATGCCTGAAAGGGGGAATTTTCCTTATGTTCTATCCTTACACACTGCTGTGTGCACTCTCAGGAGATGCTCACCTAAAACCCCTGCTTAAGTTACTTATCTTTTTGCACCTATTTACTAAACAAAATGTTGAAAAGCAAGAAGGAACCCCAGCCAGGAAGAGAATGATGTAAGGAAGCATTGCCTGGATTCATCAGGACAATTGATAATCAGCTCTGATCTTGGGTTGCAATTGATTAGTTATAAATACACAGCACCAAAGGTACCAGGGCAAGGAAAGAGCTTTTTTGGAAAGGCACAGGAACAGACCCCAAAAGCATAGTGCTTGTGGCTCTCCAACGGATAGCCCTAAGTGCCCACTGAAAATGGGAGATACTTTCCTGCTCACAGTGGACAGAAGAGAGAATGATATCATTAAAGCCCACATTGCATCTCAAAGTCCTTGGAGGAAAGGGGAAGAGGTACTTCATATTTCTATAAAACAATTAGTATTGACAGAATGGACTATAATACAGCACTCAGACCAGAGCAGTAATTAACTACCCAGCAGCTTGCTTACTGGATGCAGATAGGAAGCAGTGAGGCAGCAATTAGAGAGCAGAGAGGCAAGGCAGGCACATGGCTTTGCTCTAAGGAGGTATTGACCTCCAAGCCCCTCTGCTCAGGTGTCTGATGAGACATCCCCCACCCCACACTGAGCACAGGAGCACCCCTGGCACAGTCACTGGTATCTCCCTGGGCACAGTGAAGAAAGCTGGCAGCCAGCACAGATTTGGGAGCACCTTTCTCTGCACAGGTTGTTCTCAGCCTTTCTTCCCCTTGCCTTGGTTTCTCTATGCCTTAAGGAGTGTGGCTATAAGCCAAGCAGAGAGCTCTGGCCACAGCATCAGTCATGGAAAAGTACCACCAACAAGGGATGGTGCCTGGGAAGTAATCTGCAAGATGCCACACACTATCAAATGCTTTCCCACTGAAGCTCAAGGTAACTGGTTTCAGCACCTTTCTAATTTGCAGATCTCTGAATAATCCAGAAAATTGAAGCCTCGGGGAGAGCTGGGGCTGCTTGCACACCATTTCAGCCTCATGAGGCTTAGCTTTAAATGTCTTTGGGGAGAAAATACTTGCAGTCCAGTTCGAGGTGCAGAAAAAAATGACATTGAGATCCAAACCTTCAGCATTTCTCCCCCCAAAACCAAGAGGTACCATGGATCTGTTTCTAAACAGCTATTATTGGGTAGCCCTTGCTCTACCTTATTCCCACCTACTAGGGAAAGTGTCCTTGCACAGTCCAAAGGCCCTCCTTGTCTCTTTTAGGGAGGTAAAGCAGAAACAAATGGTGTTTCTACTTCAAGATGAGCACCTTCCTCCCACCTCTTCTCTTCCCTTTCTTCCCTCTTTTGCCACAGGAGTTTTCCAGCACTGGCTGGTGATGCTCCTCAACAGGGCAGCCACAAACATGCAGAACACAGGTGCATGTAAAGCCAATGCATTTACACCCAAACACATGCTTCTGGGACACAGCTCACAAAATTGGGCTGACATAAATGATGGAGTACAAGAAATAAAGCTCTTCCCTGCTGTGACATTTTAAAACAATTCAGCGGGCTTTTCACACCAGGAAAAGCTGGGGCTGTGTGTGCTGTGAAGAGTAAATGTGCTGCAGTTCTGTGCATGGCTCAAGAGGCAGAAAATTACTCTGCAGTGATGCAAGCAACTGCTTCATTCCTGATATCCCTGAAACAAGGACAGAAACTGGACCAGCAAGGGTTTCACAAGGACACCATACTCTCCTGGGTGCAGGTGCCAAGGCTCTGTAATGATGAAGGACAGCAAAGGACCCAAAAGACATCAAGCATCACTGGGCCAGAGTGAGTACCAGAATCACTAAGTCATCCTTGCTGGCCAGACCAAACTCTCCCAGCACAGTAAATGGTTATTTAAGAAAGGGATCTGAACTTGAAGGCAATATTAATTTCTGGATATTGAGACTCTGAATAAGCTAGCTAAGGAAAGCAAAATCATGCCACAGAGTCTGCTGCAAGTGGTTTAAGACATGAGACTTGCTGGGAGATGACAGTTTAGCATCCAGACTTTCCAGAAACCAAAGTTACAGAGACCTTCAGGTCAAAGGCACAATTCCCATCTAGCCTATGCGAAACTTCACCCAGTATTCAAGAACAGCACCTATTCCCCTGCTACTTTCTCCTGAGAGCAAATCAAAGAGGGCAGCTGGGAAAACCTCATGGATGCCAAGTACAGCATTAAGGTTTTGGACACAGGTTTTTAAGGCAGAATCCTGACAAGCCTTTTGTCACACTTCTTCCATGGGACACAGTACTCAGAGCAGTTTGCTGTCACTGTATGTACAACTTCACTCATTTTAGCAACAGCAGCACTCACTCCTAGGCTTTCTGGTGGCAGGGACCAGCACCCTGTGCACCAGGAGGATACTGGGGAGGGAATAATGCATTTTCTAAAGAATATCACTGAATCAAATAATCTCATCAGCTCTGGGAAATCTCAGCTTCTGAAGTCGCAGCAGCTGAGGACAGTGTCACAAAGCTGCATGAATGACAGAATCATTTAAAAGCAGAGTACTTTTTGTTTCTCCTCTTCCCAAAATGCCATTGTCAATCCCAATGCACTAGAATGAGAAAGCTTTGTTTTCACTGGAATGTTCCACCAGCAACCACTGGCTTCCTGAAGCATTAACAAAATAACCCAGATCTTGTCCCCAATGAAAACGGTCATTTTTTTGCTACTGACGAGTCACTGCTTTGCCTCACCTCGGTGTCCCAGTTCATATAGGTAATTCATATCTAAACTACCTCAAAAGTGGTGCCTGTTTTCACAGCACAATTAATGCAACAGCAGGTAACAGCCAACATACAACTCCTGCCAACACAAATGTGCTGGTTTCATCTTGGGACTTTTTCCTCTGCTGATAGAGCTCAGTATTGCTCCACTAGCATCAACAGGGGCAAAATAAACCACAGATTAAAAATTGACAGCAACAAACCAAAACACTGTGGTCCTGCTGCAATAGCTGATAAAGCCTGTTTAGGTATCAAATAAGCTCTAAAGGAGAGGGTAAAGGAAGCCAGCAGGGTATGGAATAAAATTTTGCAGCTGCAATTCTGCTGCCAGAAAGGCAGTGGGGCAGGACCATGTCAGGATGACATCAGTTCAAGAGCAGCTCCAAGGCACTTGGGGCATCCTGTACTACTACAGAGAGCAAGCAGCTCTTCCCCACTCTCTCCTTGTGCAGACGATTTTAGGAAGGGAAGAAATTGGGAATCATTACTGTGCCACAGCTCTGAAATACTTTCCCTGTGTTTGACAAAAAGTATAATTTCAGTGTGCATGTGCATGAATGCACAAGGTAAGAACTAAAAATAGAGGTACCCTATTTCCATGCATCAAGTCAGCAGGTACGGAAACAGCATAAACAGTGATTCAGCAATAGCCCACATGATGCAAGAGGTTGTTTCTTTGCCTCTGCCTCCCTGTTTGCAGCCCTTCCCACCTCTACTGAGTTACCAAGGCCCAGCAGCTCCCAAGAGCAATGCTCAGATCTGCCTTGCAAAAAGAGCCCCAGCCCCAGGGGGCCCAGGGAGATCTATCAGCCATGGGGAACTCACTGGCTGCTTGGCTCCCTTGGGAATGGGGTGATGTGAGGTGGCTGCAAATGTTCTCTTCACACAAGGTCCAGCTCTCAAGAACACAGACATTTAGAAAGTTTTTCTGTCTACAGAAGTTTTTCTAGTGCAGACTCTACATGCTAACATAACTGTTTTTTTAAACAAGATAGATATCTAATTTGCATTTTTTGCTATTTTTTTCATTACGCTTCTGTGTCATATCTGCAAAGTGTGATCATTCAAAGTGGATACAAAGAGGTGCACAATGTACAATTACAGCGTATGGCTACAGTTTTTGGTGCAAAGTAGTGCTGTGACTCCATAAACATCTCTGAAAAATTGCACAAGACGACACCAAGGACATTTTTTGAACCCTGTGAGATTTGTTACATAAACAGCTACGACCTTGTACCCATGGTTCCAACAGGGACAAGCTGGGGTTTTTTGCTGATTCTCACCCCCTATTTTTCCATTAATGTTTGCTTGAGAAGTCAGAAGGAGATACAAGAATAAGAGAATGAAAAGTAGGAATTTCAGTTACATTTCATAAAACTGTAGCTATTATCTTCAAGCAGAAATTCAAAAAATGCTTCAGTCTTCCCACAGCCCAGGCTCTGTCACTCGCCCTTTCAAATGCAGCTAAGTCTCCCAAGCATCCAGGTGAGCAAATCCCTCCTCTAGCCCTAAAGTCCTGGGACTAAAAATATCTTTGAAGGGCTTTCTTGCACAACTGTGACTTACCCCCACACCATTCCTAGACAGCATAACGAACCAAGAACAATTAAAGTGCTCAAGGATTTCAACTTAATCTCAGAATGTATTAAAGTCCTTTCTATTCTCACCTTGACATACTTTGAAGTCTGGATGATTTGCATTTTGCTGTCTAATTGAAATGAGGATTGCTGCTTGACAGGCCTTAATCTTCTCAAAAACATAGTTTGTTCTTCTCTCCCCAAAGCAAGTATTTATCACAAGTTTCACCTTGAATATAGGTCATAGCATTGCAAAGCAAGTAATCAGAGCTGTAAAAAAAAACCAAAACAAACTACCACAAAGATTCTGTCTAGGTAAAAAAAACAAATTCAAAAGGCACATCTGTTCCCCTGAGTCACAGCAAGGCAAGATTATTACCATTAGCATGAGGGTTATACAACAAATGAAACAACTGGCTAAAGAAAAAAAGAAAATAAATCACTTATAAGTGTCATCTTTCATCATTAAATTTTAATAGGAAAACTACTGTGATTTGCTTAGTCTGAATATATGTGCAATGTAAAGAGACCCTCTGACATCATTGAGGCATAACACCACAAGATAAATGGAGATGATTTGCCACGCTACTGGAGCAGCTGCAGCTCCCTCCCAAACCTGCAGCAACCAAACAGCAAGGCAGCTGCTTCTGGCTGGCCATTGCCTCTTCTGCCTTTGGCTGAGAGGAAACAATCAGAGGTCTTACTCCTCTCCTGACTGTGTGGGCTTTAACAGAGGGCAGCTGAGCTCCTACACTGGTTAAAATGCCCATCTCCTGTTAGTCACAGTTGGTTGTCCCTGAAGCCTGAGCCATCACCAGAGCACAAACATCTGAAGGCCGCGTTTTGCACCGAGTGTGCCCCAAGCAAGGGCAGCCAGAGCACATCCATATGCATCCCAAGAGAGCCCATCTGGAGCACAGCCTCGCTCCACAGACTCCCAGCAATGCAAATCCAGGCTCAGGACTCCAGACCGCCTTCCTTTCATAAAGCAGTTAGGTTTTGAGAGCAATAAGGATGAAGATTTTCCTGTCCTGCTTCTGCATTACAGTGCAATTCTCCCTCCTGAAGGAGGGCAGCACCCGTGACAAGCTCAGGAAATGTCAGAGGAGCAGGCTGCAGTCCAGCCAGGCACAGCCCTGCTTATGGAAACAGCAGGCAGCCTGCTGACACCTGCCCAAAAGCAAACAGCAGGAATAGGTGCATGGCTGTTATGCACGGAGCTGCTGAGATCTATAGGAAGCCCCATGTGTGTAAATGAAACATCGGCTCCTGCTATCATCAAATGTGTACAACTTGTAAGCATGAATTATGCAAGACTATTAACTGTCTTATTTTAAGAGGGAGCAGCTGTAGAAGCTGCTTGGAGGACACAGCAAGTCACGGAAGGGGCAGCTCCTGGTGCTCAGTGTGTGTGTCTGAGCACAGCACAGCCACTCTCACCAGGTCCAGCCCCAGTGCTCCCCCAGACCTGCATCCTGCACTAAGAATTAACTCAGCATCTCTCAAGCTCTCACTATCTTCCAGTGCTTCGTGGAGGAAGGAGTAATATTTTCACCACCTTCTTATTGATGACAGCTTGAGAAAGATCTGGTTAATTGCATGAGTCTGTGAAGAAGTAAGCAAAGAGCTGAGCCTGTAACCTGGCCCAAACTCAAGTCCCCAGTCAGTGCCCAAACTGCCAAGCTCTGCCTTTGCTTTCACCTTTCACAAGGAACCTGAAACAGCAAACTCCCGCTGAGACCAAGCAGCTCCAGGCTGTTTCAGTTCAGTAATTTTCTTGTTGACTAATGAACCCTCACACTCAGCCAGAGCCCACAGACGAGGATGCCAGCCCAGAGTAACGCTGCACAGCCCATGTCGCAAGTGCCACCATGTCAGAGGCTGAGGCCAGCCCCAGGAGAGATGCTGGATGCTGGCAGGACAGAGCACTCACCCCTCCTCAGCCCCAACCCACAGAGCACTGCTGGCTGCTGAGATCAGCCCTCCCTGAGCAGACACCGTGCTCAGCAGACATGCTAAAGTTGCTGATGGCAAGCTCTGGCCATAAATTACCTATAGATTCAGAAGGCTTTTGATACAATTTTACACAAAACATTAATTTCTCTGGTCAATATAAATGCTGGTAGGACTGAGTGGCAGGCCTGTACAAAGCAAATAAGTGTGCTGGAATATAAGAAGTGCTGAAAGGGGAGGCACAGATGGGTATTAAGGCCAGTTTCATTCACTGTATATATCACAGACTTGGAAGAACAAACATCAAACACCGTGATTACATTTACTGATGATTCAGATTTGTGTGGGCTCCTCAATACACAAGAGGAGGGCAATAAAGTACTGGACAACTGTGAGCAAGCAAGCACCTCAGGGGATAATTAAATTAATCTGAGTTATGGAAATGCCATACAACAAGGCTAAAACATAAAGCAAACAACATTGTAAAGGACTTTGCACTCAAGAAACTATATGAGACAAACACAGGCTACTGCTTGTCCCCAGTGACCCACCAGGGTGCCAGGTGCTGTACAAGCCCATCAGGTGAAAACTGGTACAGGATACACACAAAGCCCTAAAAAAACCAACCTCAGTGATACCAGCTGTATGTGCTCTCAGCCCAAGAGACTGTGGCTTTAGAGAAGGGCTTTGTCACAGGGGAACCACTGGTGACACAGCAGCTCTGGGGCCACCCTGGCAAAACAAATCCATGTAGGGGACCCCAGGCCACAGCACCTGCCTCCTACCTGGCTTACCAACCCCCAGTCCCTATTACAGCTGCTCCCAAGACTCCTGACCATCGCTCCCCATTTGGAAATCATGTACTTGCCCCTAACTGCCTGGGCAGCCTCACCACACTGAACAGCCCTGTCTGGTGCAAGTCAGCTGCCTTAGAGACACCGAGGCACCTTCCCTGAGCCACCCTGCCCAGCTAAGGGAGCACTGGCAGGGTATCACAGCAGGCACAGAGCCCCTTCCAGGAGACAGGTCCCAAGAGCGTGTCAGACCGAGACTGGGGAACACAGAGCATCTGGAGCAGCAACACAAGTGAGGACATGGGAGAAATCAGAAGTGGCAGAGCTGCCCACAGCCCTGGAGGCACGAAGATGCTAAATTTGATGAGATTGAGGAAGGGAGCCAAAGGAGGAATAAATAGAGCTAATGAGAACACAAGGCATGAGCATTCAAAAACCTTTAACACACTACAAACAGCAATAAAAAGGCAATTAGAATTCTGAGATGCATGGAGGGTAATTGCATGCACTATAAATAGGTGGTGAGAAGACTGTCCTGCTCAGCAGGATCTGATTCTTTTGGGGTGACTTCTGTGCAGAAAAGAATATTTTGGCATGCAACAGAAGCTGAGCAAAGGGAGTTTACAGAGAGGTGAAATTACAGGAAGAATTTCTATCACTCACATCCTGCTGCATGAAATATGTACCAAGCAGGAGCTTTGCCACAGAGGCTTCAGAGGTCATAGTTTGAGGAACTCCAAATAAAAGTTCAGCAGCAGGGATGCAATGGAGCCTTAGAAGGAAACATCCATTTTATATCAGCCAGCAATGTGTATGGCACAGGAATCCAGGCACTTCAGTGGCTTTCACTATTTATGGAGAAATCTAACAATGCCCATGGAGAGACCCCGTCCTGCTCAGTTCATAACCTTTGCACAAGCACTTGTAACAGCGCTTAAAAACAAGCAAAATCAGAAGTTTAAAAGTGTCATTCAAGTGTCAAATTCCCTTCCTCCATCATGCCACTAGCATGTTGCTTCTGTTCCCTTCCCATGCTTCAGGCATGGTCCACCACTCTGCTCTGCTCATAACCCCCTCCCTGGGCTGGTGTAACCCCCAAGGGGATGTCCATGGCTCAGCCATGCAGGCTCACAGTACCTGGTACAAGCAGCCAGCTCACTGTTTAAAAAACAGGCTCCCTGATGCCATTCCCTGCACAGCCTTTCCTCCCCACACCTGTTAGGCTGGAACAAGTGCACTAACTGCTGCTCTCCCTGCTGGGCATGTGGCTCAGGCTGTGCAGGAACATGTGATGGGAGATTTTGGGAAAGAAGTAGCCCTTGGAGTAGATAAACTGCATGAGACCACAGCTGAAGACAGGGGTAGCATCTCTGCAGAATTACAACCAACATCTTTCAGAGTAGAAGGTACCACGGAAGTCCAGGAGCCCATAGAACAAGCAGAAATCATACCAGGCAGAGCCTTGGCCAACATAATCCACTACTGCATGAACAAGTCAAGTCTTTTGAGGACACCAGCTCTCTCTTGAGACAGCTAGAGGGTAGAACAGTATTATTCCCCACCATCTCTGCATAGCCTTGGGCATACCTAATGCAAAACAAGTAGGAAATGGAAAAGGAAAACACAGCTGCATCTGAGAACTGCCAGCAATTCCTCCTCCCTGACCCAGCTCCTTTACAGGTACCTTTCCAGAGGAGTAAAGTTTGTAGACTAAAACACCAAACACCTGATAAAGGGAGGGAGCAAAGCTGAAACTTCCCAACTCCAAACTCCCTCAGCCAGGCCTCGTGCCCTTCCCAGCTCCCTGTTCTTTCCTATCACAGAACATCAGCATCGATTCATGTTTGGGAGCTGAGCACACACAAAGTCTCTGCATATGCTCTCTGCTCTGCACCAAAAACCAACCTCATGCAGCTCAGAACATCCCCAGGTAACAGCAGCAGATGGCTCCTGCCTGGAGGTCTCACTGGCACAGGGTGGTCTGCAGAGCCAGGGTGGGAGGCAGTGCTGGTTTTGGCAGTGTGCACCACTCCCGGGTCATGCAGCCTCCCCCATGGCTGAAGAAGTGCTGGCTGTGGCCTTCCTTCCTCCTTGCACTGTCACATGCAGGTAGCAAGGCAGCTGGCTCCTGCTGTGTCAGCCCATACCTTCCTCCTGAGGCAGAGACAAGTCTGTCATCTCTGGTTGCAAGAAGAATGGGAGCAGTCTGCTAGGAAGGAAGGAAGTCTACTGGTGGAGGCAATAAAAGCAAACTCATCACATGCAACATGCAAAGCATCTGTGCCCTCTTGCTGAATTAGGATAAGGTATTTGGCATGTTAGAAGAAAACTGCCTTTTGCTTGATGTTCTGCTTAAGTGATACCCAAATCACCTTCCAGCTGCCTAAATCCTCTGCTGCTGAGGTGTGGGAGGAGCTGACGCCCTACAACAGCACATCAGGCAAAGTGAAACCACCTGCTTGCAAAAACAGTCCCTGGCAGCAGCAGCAGCAGTCCAACACACGTCTGGATGGCTACAACTTACTGTTCCCAAATCATCCAGTATTTTCCGTGCCTAAAACACAACACCTGAATGCTCCTTCCTTCCCAGCACACACCCATCAGACAGGAACAGGGACACCTGAGGGGAGCGCTGGAAGCAAGGGCTCCAAGGAAAGCATGGGGCTGCTTCTCTGCGATGTGGAGGTGGGGAAAAACTTGTGGGTTGTGGTCCCATGTCAGGGTGCTTAAAGCAGTAAAATACTCCAACAGGACCTTCTGCACCTCAGATCAACCCCATCTTAGCTTCATGTGCCTTGGTAACTTAAATTCCCCAGGAAAGGGAGAATGGCATCCTACAGGAACTAGATAGCCCCGCAAACCTCATTGATTGAAAGCACACACATGCAACTAACAGACATCAGTGAGTGCTGCAAACATACAGAACCTGCACACTCCCACTGCCATCCTCTCCAGCTCAATGGGTTCTCAGGATCAAATGCAAATACTAGAAATCAAATTCAAATGTTAGAGCAGACACTGCTCTTCACAAGGTAACCTGTGATATTGTTTCAACAAGACAATTATTAACAAATAGCTTCTTCTACTAGTAGCTCCTCAACGTGTGCCTGGAAAACAACCTTTCCTCCTTACTACTGTCCTCCCTGTGACAGGCAACTGGGAGCCAAACCACTCCCTTTTATCCCTGCTCCAAGAGACTGAACGGAGCCTGTGCACGCCACAGTGCTGCAGCTGCTCTGGATACAAGGCCTCTTTCTCCTGCAGAAGCGCATCAGGCAAGGACAACATCCTAAACACGTACTTCTTTTCCACTGCCAATTCCCCTGAATTCTTCACCTGGCTGAAAACATACAGCAAGTGATAGACTTACAGGGACAGTGTCACTCTGCTCCATGCTTGTACAGGATCAGATCCAGTTCAAAACGCTAATCCTAAATCATCAAGCTTGCCTCTAAATCTCACCCCAAAAAGGGAGCAGAAGGTGGTCTACAGACAAAGCTAGATTTGAAGACTCTTCATTTTAGAAAGTCTAAAAGCACCCTGCCCTTGTGTGAATGTCACCCTAATTTAGCACACGAGATCACAAATGGCCAGTGCTGGACCATCAGCCCTGTTTGTTAGAGTATTACACAAATGCATTGTGGCATCAGCCCAAACTCCTACCAAAGTCAATGGGGTTCTTTCAAGAGCTGCACATTGCATTGCCAATCCCCAAAGATAAACACCACAGCACTGTCACTAGAAAAATCCACCCTTCCGGCCTGGAAAAACATGACTAAATCTAGATTTCATTAAGTTTATTCATCAAATATTAGCATTTAGGTATGGGGAGACGCCCATGAGGGTCATTATATACCTGACACTCTAAAAGTCCAAGCTCCCAAACTTACTGTGAAGTAGACAGACAGGTTTTGAACTATGACAACTACAAACACAGCATCACTTACCCCAAGCTGAATAAATATTTGCATGACACTTTGACTCAGGTGTTTAAATTCTAGAAAATGTCTGACTTTATCAGCCTGAATCACAGACAAACAGTACCAAATATTATCACTAAAAGCACCTTTTCAAACAACAGTTTCAAAAGGTTAACATCAAACACTCAGCAACTGCACTTTATGTCCTGTTTTAAGAATGAAGCCCACACAATTCAGAGGAAAACCTGGTTGAAGCAATCCAAGTATCCTGTACCCACAATTAACTTCTTCCTAACCAAGTACCAGGCTAGGATGCTCTGTGTATTTTCGTCAGTACCTACAAGGTAATGACACAGGGGAATCTCCAGGAACATTCCATCTCTTGCACCTCCCTTCTTCCACCCTCACGAAGAGGCAGCTGGCCCCTATTGCTGGACCTTGGAGCATGCCCTTCAGGAAGGGTGGCACAATTCTGACCCATTGGGAGGTGGTGGTGCCACTTGCATAAGCAGCATTCAAGATGAGGAGACAATTCTGATTGTCCTTCCATGCCTGCAGCACTCTCTAAAAGAGCTGGGCAGGGAGGTGGCAGCTTCCCTTGGACCTCAGCCTGTTCTGTTTCCAGGAAGGGAAAACCTTTGAGGGGCCATCCATCAAATCCCACCCACGCTCCTGGGTGGCAAATGGAGAAGAGCTGCTCACCACCAGGGAAAGTCCCTTTGTCTGCTGTTTTAAGGGAATTCTACTGTTTTAATTAGTTTTAATTCTCAAAGACACGCTAAAATATGTGATTTCTAGAGATCATTTTGTGGGTGAAACCCTGGCACTGCTGAAGCCACTAGCTGGATTCACATCAACACCCTCCAAGCAACAGCTTTATTGAGCATACTGTATTGATTGGTCTTAACATACTGATCAAATTTACATAATGAAATACAAATAGGATTTTTACCTTGTAGCACTCTGGACTACAGCACTAGCAATAGCTCTGGGGTTTGTATAGATACACTGCTAGTAGCAGAGTTCTGATGGCTCAGCTGCTACTGCTAAATAAGCTAAAAACAAATTAAATATTTCTCCAGCTACCAAAAAATTGCATAGGGGAATGACTTGTCGACCACTTTCCACATAGGTAAATGGAGAACAAGTGACTCACTATTCAGCAGAAGGAATTACAAGTTCTGCAAGAGGCAAAGTGCTTCAGGGAGAGTGTCTAGACTATGCAAAGCAAGGCCATAAATTACCCCTTCTGAAACGATGTTCTGTAGCAGGGCTTGGAGCTGCATGATCTGATAAGTCTTCTGCACTCTTAGTCCATAACATCTCTGGCACAAGAGGTGCCACCCACAATAATTGAAATGTCAGGCTATGGATCAGGAACTGCAAAGTTTTACAACAGCCAAAGACCAAGCTCACAGCCTATTTAATTACCCACTTCACAATCCAATAAACTGCAAGTATATAAATAGCCAAAGTATGACAAATATTTAATATCTCCTAGAATTGAATTAAGATAAGGCACTGGCAAAATAAATGGTAAGTGTTTTAACTGAAAACAACCGTTTTCTGCAGATTGCAGACAATCTGAGCGCAGTAATCACATTCTGCACTCCACACTGCTAAGCAGCACAGCATCTCAGATGTGCCAGACCTTCCTCTCGCCATGGTGATGCTCTGCAAGCAGGCTCCCCTTCACTTTAGGGTTGGCACTGAGCTGGGGACAGCCCCAGCCAAGAGCCCAGCCACACACACAGCTCTCATTTCATGGTGGCAGTGGCCTGTGCCCACATTAAGCCACCTAAGTGGTGAAGCCAGCCCCTAACTACTCTTCCAGGTTTGTGTAGAGCACTAATAATTATCCTGCAAGCTTTGCTGCAACCACAGAGCCCTGCATGAGGTCCAACTCATGCTTGAGAACTGCCTGGACCTTACATCTACTTCTTAAACAGGACTAGACAGCAACTGAGGGGCAGACAGAAACAAGCACAGCATTGTCTTTACCTCTCCTGCCCTGCAGAGCTGAGAAAACCAAAAATCTCCAAAGGTTTCTTGGGACCAGCAGAGCAGAATCTGACCACAAAAACAAATTCCTCCAGCAGAGAGCTGCTGAAACAGGTCCCAACCCCACCTAAGTTCAGGATCTGTCCCAGAAGAACAGTGTGTTGGTGGCTTTATGAAAGAATGTGTGTATGTATGGCATGACAGTAATAATCCAACTCATGATAAGGAAAAAAATATGTGGTTATTTGGAAGGCTGCACTAGCTTTACTATGTTCTAACTGTTGTAGCATCTGTGTGCCTGCTGAAACGGCAGAAATTCAGTATTTTAAGATGCACTGTAACCAGTTTAACAGCTTCTAACCCCTCACACCTGTTCTGCACTAAGCACTGTGCTTAAATCAATCACCATTCAGCAAAGCACAAGCTTAAGCGCTTTGCTGAATTTGACTGAGAATTTTGCTAATGCACCTGACGTCATCCCACAGGCTTACACAGGGACCCAAATCATGAGCTGCTTCTCCCAGGAGTAGCACTGGTAATCTGCAACATATCTGGAACTTTTTTCATCCCACATCTATCCCACTGGGAACTGATTTACTCTCCTGCCTGCCTACTCCCTGGTTCTGCAGAAAGGAAAACAGGCAATGGCAACCGTGATGGCAACAATGTCTGACCTCATGTGCTCTCCACAGTTTATGTTCTAAAAAGTTTTTTCTGCTGCCTCTTTCCCAACAAGTGTTTTCTGTTTATGCTATTTTGAAGGACCAACCACTGATTCCAGGGCTGTCCTGTGCCTTTTGACTGCTGTGCTGCAGAGATATTTAGCAAGAGGTACAACCCACATCCAAGGATGCTTGGTTTGCACCACTACAGACAACACACCTTGTCCAGCATCCCTGGGCTGCCAGCTGAGCTTTCTCCCCAAAGGCTTCAGACAGATGGGATCAAGTGGGAAGAGGCACCAAGCACAGCTGGTCATCTCAACTCTACTTCCAACAAATCAGCATGAGCTAGGGAAAAGACCACACACATCCTGGGCAAGCAATTACCAAGCTCAGTGCCATCTGCAGTAATAAAACACATTGTTCTGAGAGCCATGGAGCTGGCAAAGCCACTTTCCTCCTGAGCTGCATCATGAGGCTGGAGCCTTCCATGTCCAGCAATATTGTAAGCTCTGATGGGAGTTTTTCCTCCACATTCAGTAGGTCTCTTGCTCAGATTCCCCAGTGTCTAGTAAGGGCTGCCCACACACTGCACCTTCCTCCCATCTGGGGTAGAAGATAAAAATGAAATCTCCCTACCAAGCTTTACAGAGATGAATATCTTGCAGACCACTGTCTGCATCTCAAATGTGCCTGGAATTCAGTGGTGGCTTAAAAAAGAAATCTAAGTGGGAAGTAAGACAGCACAGGCAGGTATCTAATATGCCTTTTTTTTTTTTTTCCCTTTTCCCTTAGGAAATACCGCTAGCAAGATGTAAATAAAAGAACTTACAGGTTGACATCACAGATGTGTAGTACTCAAGTGGAGCCTTACCCCATAAACATCAAAATAAACCAAAAGCAGAGGTGTAGAACTGAACACATGGATGTTAAAAAACAGTTTTTCCTCTGTTGCTAAAATTCATGGGGTGTCAGGATCAGAATAATACCAGTTCTGAGTGACATCTGCTTAAATTCACCTGGAAATCTGAAACACAGACTTTGCTGCCAATGTAAACAAGCAAAGCTGTCATGCCCACATGCAGTAAATACCCAGCTACACCATCCATTCACACTTTTCCGCTGCTCTCTTCACTCTCATATACATTGTAATTTATCAAACAGCAGGTAATTACCTTTGTGGTGCAACAGCACCTTAACTACACAGTTCCCTTTATTCTAGGGTGGTTCATGGGTGCTGCAGAACACCAGGCTGCATTTTCCAGCTCCAAAGCACTACACCTGCGTGTGCCCGTGCATTCACAGCATGGGAACACACGGCCCCTGGGGCACCAGCCTGCTCTGACACAGCAGCACTGCAGGATCAAGGAGGGAGGATTACACACCTCAGGGAGGTACCACAGGGATCTGAGCCCAGGCAAGAACTTCAGTGCTGCAGCCACAACAAAATCAACGCTTTCTTATCTGAGAAATTTGCAAAGAAGGTGAAGCTATTAGAAACTGCCTGGGCTCTGGGAGCCTGGCAGGGGCTGACTGCACACAGCCCATCTCAGCTGTGGTGGGGATGGGCTGGATGTTATCAGGTAACCCAGCCAGGAAACCACTCTGCAGGGCAACAGCTTCACTGCCTCACCTGCAAAGCCATGGTCACCTGGCTGGGCTGTGCTCGGGATGGCAGCATCTCCCATTCTACAGGGAGAGCTGTGAGCCAGGTGAAGCCAAACCTCATCCTTCTCCTTCCAGCACTGTGCAGAACTTGCTGAGCAGGGCTGGGGACAGGTCCCCAGCATTCACTGCTGCACAGTTCTGCTCTGACACCTCTGTGGTGCCACCTCCCTGCCATGGGTGTGGGGCCTGAGCAGCCTGGAGTGAAGCCAGGTCCCCTCACCTGGACAGGGCCCCAGTGGCTCCCAGATGCCCTGTCCAAGGGCAGTGGCTGCAGTGGGCAGATGGGCAGGTTCAGGCCCTGGCATCTCCAGTGGATGGAGCAGCCTCTCTGTCCAGCATCACTAGGAAAGTGGGGAGCGTGGTCCTGCACATCAGCCTGCAGACTGCAAATGACAATGCTTGAGAATCTTCTGCTCCCTGTTTCTTTAAGGATGAAACAATTCCCTGGCAAACCACAGACTGTGAAGGTGGAGAGGCAAATGGCACATGGGAAAGGACGCAGTTTATCCTTCCTCTGCCGATGAGCAAACTGACCCAACAGCCCCCATCAGAGCAGGACCAAAATCCACTTTTCTCTCACCTTTCCTCTAAGAAGCAAAATGTATTTGTTCCACTCTGATGAGTCTTGAGCACCTGATACTTTCATCATTACTGACGACCCAACCAATACACTGCAACTGAAGCTCAGTGCTCAAGAGGGATCAAGTCCTACACCTTCACCTCCAGGTCCCCTTCCAGCCAGAGAAGGAAGGGTGCACTTCCCCAGAGGGATGTGTGAGGAAAGCAAAGCAGAGGAGCATAAGAAGTTCATCAGCAAACTCGAGGCCCTGGTAGTCCTTTAATGAGCCACGGGAGTCGTGGCTAAGAAGAAAGACCAAGGATCTACTCCCAGCATGACAACTGAGTATAGAGAATATATAGAGAAAACAAAAAAACACAATTAATTCACCTTTTAAATGGTGAACTCAATTGGACTTGCATTATCATGGTCAATTTAGCTTTCTCAATTCCATTTCACTGCTAAGTTTGAGGGGAGATGTTCAGCCCCCAAGACACACCTATTTTAGCTTTGTTAATATGCCAGAAATGTTTCCCCATGTTCTTCATTTCAGAGAATGGGTTGTTTCCTCCCAAGACCCTGTGTAATTACCACATACCCTTGAGTATTGCTGCCATTTTGTAAATTTTCTCATTACTCTTCATTTCTTTGTTTCACCTGCGCTTTATTCCCCACCTTTTCCTTTCCATTCTCTTGTCCTTTCACAGTGCACTATTTTGATTTCAGAACTATAAACTTCCTTCCCAGCCACTCTTCTCTGAACTGCTAAGATGCTGCAGGCTCCTTTGGATAAATTACTTGTCAATTTCAGTTCACTTTTATGTGAGAAACAGCTGCAGGACTTACTTGGTTTTATTTCATTGAAATTAACAATCATGTAAGTTTCACTATCTTTCTCTAACACAAAGAAGTTGCACAGGGAAGCAAAAGCCAAAACAACTTTGGAAATTCACAATCTGTTGAAAAGCGTTGTAGGCAAAAACAACAGATAAAAGAAACTCCAAACCTGGCTATAATTTCAGCTATGTACTTTGCTCAGCAAACAAAAGCAGATCATTCAACCTTCCAGCAACAGATTGTCCTATATTGCCTTTAAACTACATGATACAGTACGGATACACTTTCCTACCTCCGTATGTTGCAGTGACTAATAATAGTCCTGTGGTGTAGCAGAACTGAATGTCGTTTGCATCACTACATCCAGGAGTCTGCCTGAATTGTAAAGGTCATTTGTGAACACAGAACAGTATCAAGGCTAAAACTACAGCTTAAGAAACTCAACCGAAAATGGTGACAAAAAGTCAGCCAGCTGTTTCAGAGAGCAACATTTCACCACAGCCCTAACTCTGCCTGCCACAGGGAAAAAGTTGCCTGCATTTGACTGAAAGATGCCTGTGTGCAGATGCAGAAGAAACTTTATTTCTACCCTGGCCCACGAGCTTGTGCCTCAGAGGAGAAACAAGCTCCAAGACAGCTCCTGGAGATGGGGAGCCCAGGTGAGGCGCTCCTACCCAGCCGCTGCCTGGAGCGGAACACAGCCCTGCTGTGGTGACACACTTGGGGAGGAAGAGTCAGGACTGTGACAGAGACTTCATGACAAACCTCTGCTGAGGCATTCTGCCGGGAAGCTGGTCTTGGGGAGCTCGCTACACATAAATACTTGCAAGAAGTTGAAATGAGACTCAGCAACCACCCAAGTGAGTGCCAGCACTCCCAGTTAAGCAAACTTTGCAGCAAGCTTGGAGCTGTGAAGTCCTGCTGCAGGAGGCAACACCATGTGCATTTCCAGCACTATAACCCATTTCTCTCCTTTCGACAACCTTCAAGTCGCCAACATTCCAAACTTCCCGAATCCCGATGTTGCGTAACTAGAAGCAACGATGTATGTCACCGCACCGGCTCTGCGTGGGAGACCGTGTCGGGGAGCAGCACGGAGGGTGACAAGGGGTCAGGGGGCTCCCCGAGCCCCGGGACAGGGCTGCTGCCAGCAAACAGCACCACGTGGGCCCAAGGTGCCCTGTGCCGGGAGTGCCCTTGGGGTGCCCGGGGAGCTGCAGGCCTGGGGAGCAGCAGGAGAGGCGAGCAATGGGCAGGGATGCAGACCGAGGGATGTATCTAGAGGAGCGTGCAGAGGGTTAAATCAACAGCGGGTAGGTAAGAAGGGAGCAGGCAGGTGGGTGGATGGCAGGGGCAGGCAGCGAGCAGCCAAAGGTAGATGATGGAGAGGCAGGGCCTGGCCGGCAGGGCAGAGCCGGGCAGGGCAGGGCAGTGCACGGCCGGTACCTTCTGCTGCCGGCGGGCCATGTCGGTGGGCTGCTTAGCGTTGAAGGGGTAGGCGATGCAGCGCATGACGAAGACGTAGAGCTGCAGCTTCTTCTTCCTCTCCTCCTCCTCCCGCTGCAGCCGCTCCAGCTCGTCCTTCTCCTTCTCGCTGGCTACCGAGGGGCTGGGGCTGGCGGGCCGCGCCGCGCTGCTGCCGCGCCCGCCGGGCTG
>WEIU01014500.1:692484-754779 GCA_013389925.1 Aegithalos caudatus
TCCCCACAGCCCCACACAGGCATCGCGGTGTCCTCAGTGTCCCCACAGCCCCACACGGACATCGCGGTGTCCTCAGTATCCCCACAGCCCCACACAGGCATCGCGGTGTCCTCAATGTCCCCACAGCCCCACACAGGCATCGCGGTGTCCTCAATGTCCCCACAGCCCCACACAGGCACCGCTGTGCCCGCTGTGTCCTCGCAGAACCCACAGTCCCTCCGCACCTCCGCACCCACACACTGCTGTGTCCTCAATGTCCCCATGGACACCGATGTCCCTGCTGTGCCCCTGGTGCCCCCACAGCCACACACAGACATTACTGTGTCCCCACAGCAGCATGAGGCACACGAATCCCCGCAGACCTGAGACTCTCAGCATTTGTTTTCCACCAAGCCAGCTCTCCTTGCACCTCAGTGCAGCTAAAAGTCTTAATCAAAAAGTGATATTGCTGATAAATGTTTCATCCAAGTCACTAAGGATTACACGTGTAATGATACCGTGGTGTTCTGCTTTGAAGATTACCTGGGGCAAACTGGGGACTTCAGGAGCCGCTCTGAGGGATGAGTCAGTGAACACATCCTGTGCTCAATGGTTTAATTTTTGGTGATTTTTAGATCTGATTGAGACTTCATTTACGTGTATTTGTGGTCGGTGGGTGTTTTCAAGTTTTGTTTTTTCTGCTCAATTAGCAATGCTTCTTTTCTAAATGTCAAAATACCTGTCACCTGTTAATTCATGTTAATAAATATTTAGAAAGAATAGATAAACATTGGCTCATGGTGATGGGGCTGTGAGAATAGCTTGCGGGAGAGGAGATAGGCGCTGCTTCTCACGATGTGTTCCAGCCTTTTCACAACATCTGGGCTTTCTGAGCTTCTTGCCTACTTCTAATTAAAAGCTCAGTGTAGCAGATGAGTCTGCAAAAACTTCTGGGTCCTACATTTCCAAAAGCCATGAGAAGTGAATGAAAAATTGGTGTAGAGGGCAAAAAATGGCTTTCCCCTTTTCCATCAGCCTTATCTGTGGCATTCTGCACATCATCTTGCCATGGTGTGTATCCTGCCAGCAATGTGGGAAGACCTGGGGATGACAAACTCTCTGTGGGGAAGAGCAAAATTACAAAGTTCCCACAAAGTTTTCTGTTGAAAGGAACTGGTCCAAGCTGAAGTTTTGAAAAGATATTTTAACCCCTCTCGGCCTTTCTCAGTATAATTTCATTTCATGCCTCCCTATTTATTTTTCTCAGACAAACAACTATAAGTACCACGATTTCATTGCTGTGATACAAATAACCCTGCTCACCCAAGGTGTGTAGTTCTGCTGCCAATCCCTTGCTAGGGGGACAGATCATCCAGCACCTGCTAGTGCCATTTGGCCCCTAGCATTGCTAATGCAAGGATTAACTACCACAAGGATGATGGGATGTCTCAAAAGTCTCTTGCTCAGCAAAGTTCTCTTGTTTTTTCAGTTGTCTTTTAGTTTTTCAATTCTTTATTTTGACTGATGCCATTTTTATAGTATCCATCAGAAAAAAAACCTTGTCCTGAGTCCAGTTGTGCCAACTGTGAATGTAGAAAAAAATTTAATAAATTACATCAGTGCCTGTGATGATATTGTCTATGAGGTGATCACATAACAGAGGAGAAAGCAGAAGTCTGGGATTTTCAAGAAAGAAATGTCATTTTTTGTATAGGAGAATGGAAAAAAACTGTGACACGAGGCTGCAGGTGCTCTCTCATAGTTGAGGAGTCAGATATTCAGAGGCTGCAGCTCTCTGTCTTCCCTCTCCTGGACAACACAGAACAAAGCTCTCTCAGATGATCAGAGGAAAATTGGACCATTTTTATGAAAGGTTTTCTTTCTGTGGTGATTGCTCTGATTGTTGAGGTAACTCTGCAGAGGTGGATTCACTAGAGGAAAGCAGCTGGGGATGACAGAAATAACTTTTGCTGGTAGGAACATCACAGACATTGAGTATCTGACTATAAAGACAGATTGACTTTTCTGACAGATTGTCAGAAACGATTCCTTTAATTAATTGATATAAAATAGATACATACAACCACCAAAAAAATATGCAAGTTCTTTTTAAAAGCCTTCAGAATTACATTTATCCTTTAGTAGGTGAGATTTGTCTCACTTGAGAACTTTGAACTTGGTTATGTTTTGCAAGGCCTGACTGAATATCGAGGTATGGTTCATCTGGGAGTTTTGCTGGTCCAGAGAAGCAGGGACACATCACAGTCAATGTGATTGATACTTTATTTCCTTAATTCACACAGCCATGTTTTCACAGTGACTGTGTTTGAATGTATGGTTACAACATTCATTAATTTTACTGAGTAAAGGAAAGAATCAGGTAAAAAATTCTGAGGCCTCTTGCTTTCTCTTTCCAAATGCTGTATTTGTCCAGAAAGATGTATGCAGCTTCCTCTAAAACATCTCTCACTTGCAGTTGTTTGCATCTTATTGCAAGGCAGTCTGTCTGGAATTGTGCAGGAAAGGAAGCAGTGGAATGATTATGAAAATTATGTGTGCCTAACTTCCAGTGGTATTATTTCATGGTAGGTACTTGTGTAATTACCCATCACAAGTGGATAAATGTAGATAAATAAGAGCATTAGCTAAGTAATTTTTGATTTATATTGGTTTTTATTGCTCTTTTCTCTGGATGCTTAAAACAAAGGCTCTTTGGGTTAAAAGGATGGCTAATGTTGGGTAGTTCATTTTCAAGATGAAACACAGCTGCAAAACCCATGGTCCTTTCTAGCTTATCACTTTGGAACAGGCTCCAGGAGGTTTTAAAAATCTGCCCCTACATATTTGTTCCCAGCATCATGCGTTAATTGCATCTGCTAAAACACTTTCCAGAATAATTACCAAATGAGATCCAAAGTACCTGCATTACCAGCTCTCTTGCAAGTTCCAGTAAGAGGCAATACTCGCCACGTGGGAATACCCCACCTCTGTTCCTGCCTCCCTCCTGTTTACACTGCAAACAAGAAGCAGCAAATGCACACCAATCCCTGCTGAGGGCAAAATGCTTCCCACCTCTGGAAGGTGACTGGAGCCACTGCAGCTGGGTAACGGAGATTCCAGGCGACCTCAGGTATTGAAAACAGAGCTGGATGAAGAATAGTATAAGCATTTTCTGAAATATTTCAAATTTGTTTCCATTTTATACAGTGTCAGAGGGAAGAACCTGCTGATATTGGAAAAATCGCTACTGTAGTGATTGTATGTCTCTCCAGTTATTTCCATTAGACAGGGAAAATCAGTGTAGATAATGATTGGTGGAAATTACTGTAAAGAAAAGCAGAGCTGATGCAGAGACCTTGGCTTTGGGAAGAGATTTCCTGTGTACGTGGCACCAGGTGCTGTGGCACTGCCTGTGCAAGCAAGCGGGAAGGATCCAAAGCTTGGGAGAAACCCTCAGAAAGAGTGAATTCCACTTAAAGCAGCCATTTGGGAGAGCTTAACAGAATATCTCCCTCAGGGAGGCTCACATTTGCATGAAAACCAAACAAACCCACACTCTTTTTATTAATCCTGGTTAAAGTCCTAAACCAGAATATTTATGAAAGCTGGAAGCAATTAGTGCCTTTGTGAAATCTATGTGCACTGATGGCAGGGAGTTGCAGGGACTGTCTAGAAGAAGAAAGAGAGTAAGGCCCATCTCCTGTGCTGTTTAACCTCCTCTGAGATCCCTTGTGGCCATGGAATAGGATAGAATTGTTAGGGCTGAAAGGACCAACCATTAACACGACACTGCCACATTCAATACTGAATCATGTCCCCAAGGGCTACATCCACACACCTTTTGAACACTTCCAAGGATAGTGATTCTACCACTTCCTTAGGCAGCCTGTTCAAATGCCTGACCATGCTTTCAATGAAGGAATTTTTCCTTAATATCCACTCTAAACATCCCCTGGTGGAACGTGAGGTCATTTGCAAATAATTTGCACTGAACATGAGGTTTGGAAGCAAAGTGAGAGCACAGACTGGTGCTGGAGCACTTGCTGCTTCTCCCTGCCAGTCACCCACTGCACCCTCTAGCTCCTATCCCTATTCCAGCTCAGATGGTGCTGTTTTACTGAGCCTGAGATGATTTGTCTTATATATGCAGTATGTTGGGTATGCATCAGAAAACACCTTTGGAGGGTTGTGCAGAGACCCCAGCTAGAATTCACTCTCACTTTGAGACTGACTGCAGAGCAGCTCCTGATTTTTGACAGGGCTGCCCAATACCATCCCCCCAGCAATCACATGGTGCCTGCTGGCTGCTACTCTTGGTGTTTATAGGAGTCCAGCATCAGAGATCATTTGTTCTTCTGGCTGTTACCTACTGCAAATTTGCCCTTTGGCAATATGCCATCAAAACATGAAAAAAGTTTTTGCTTGGCTGTACCTCTTGCTTTAGAAAAGCAATTTTGCAATACAGTTCTGAGTTTTGTACAGTATCAGGTGAAAATGAAAGGGAAAAAATAGGAAAAGTAGGTGGCAAAGACTACTTAAAAAATCTTACAGCTCATAAAGATGAGAAATATCAGCAACAACTGAAAGAGTAAGCAGAGGAGCTGCTGAGGGCCAGCCTGTCTTAGGCTGTGCAACAGGTAGTGCCAAGTAAATTGTACCTTCTCATGAGGACTTGCTGCCACGTCCTTGGGCACATGCTGTGAGGGGCTAGACAGTTTGCACCTTGCAACAGGGCACTTTAAAGAACTGGATAATGGGAGTGTGTGAGTGGGCAGGTTCGACCAGCACATCCTTTGATTTAGGCATGAATAGAGTCTGGCTACAGAGTGCTGCTGGAAAACACTGCCTCTTGGTAATAGCACTCATTTACAGAGTGGAAATAGAAATCCTGGTGTGTCCTAAGCTCCATTTGTTTCACTGTTTCCTAAAATAGCAGAGGAAGCAATCTTTGTTTCTTGGTAACAGAGTTATATAGATTTCTGTGTCTCCCAAACAGAGTGGCTTAAACTGGTGCTCTTTTCACCTGTTCACGCACACTCAGCTAATATTTACTTTGGGATGTGGCTGCACCAGGGCTGTGGCAGGAGCAAAGCAGGGGCCAGCCAGAGCTGCTGGCCTTACTTAATTCTTGACATCAGGGAAGTTTGGGATGGGGAAGGGAGGCATCGTGGGTGACCCAGCTACTGCAGCTGAAGATGGTGCAAGAGCTGGGATGTTACTGCTTCAGTTCAGCATTTCTCTTATCAATGCCCAGCCTGCTCCTTGCCCTGTACACAGAACATCTACAGCCCTGAAGTATCAAGGGTAAGCAAGTTTCCTTTCTTCAGCAAACTTCCACCTGAAAGGGAAACTTCCAGCCAGCTGAGGGTCAGTCTCTCACAGTGGGACCAGTTGTCGGTGTCCTGTGCAGTGTTAGCTGCCCGCTGGGGATTGGAGAGATGGAGCTCCCCTCTACCTTCACTGCTGGAAAACTGCAATTTGCAACAAGATAACCTCCTAATCTATTTCTGGATAGTGTATTTGAAGGTGCTTTGGAAAGGCTTTTCAGTGCCTTGAAAAAAAATCTGTTGAGCCCTCATTTTCTGTCTCTTCTCCCTCCTTTACAGGTGCCGGGTTCTGCTCTCCAGACCTGATTAGCATCTGCAGGAAAATGAGACCTCCCACACCATCCAGGTTCTGGAGTCAGAAATAGCCCTGTGTGCTGAGGTAGGAGTGCTTATTCCACCCTCTAACTGGATTTAGATATGCCACAGCTGCAGCTGTGTGGGGAGTGCTCTTGGCTGGGTTTGAAGCAGCCCTGGCCTTCACAGGCAATGTTTCTGCCTCTCAAGCCTCTGCCTCCCGCAGTCCTTCTTCGGGAAGGAGACAGCTGGCACATTGGCTTTGGTGTCTCCTGTGCCTGGAGGCTGATGCTCGTGATGATCTACCTGATGTGTTTCTTTCAGGCACCTATTACTGCTCACAGGCACTTCCAGAGCAAATTCTGCAGGGAGAGAAGGGGGATGTACTATAAGAGGCGTGTCAGGGCAGGGACAGAGGGGGAGAGGTTGAATTGCCTTCTTAGATAACACAGAGCAGGAGATGGGGAAATTTAATAGTGATAGGAAACATACCACATGCCCTGTGCCCCTGCTCCCCACCACAGACCTGGGCAGTTCCTGCTTGCCATCGAGGATGCACTTGGTCCTGACATTGGTTCCAGTCTTTTCATCCTCCTCCCAGGGTTTATTATACCAGGTGTGAAAATAAATAACAACAAATTAGCCTGACCCAGCAGGCCCTGAAAGAGACCAGACTCTCTCCATGTCTGCAGCTACTCAGCAAAATCCACAAGTGAGTTGTTTATCTCCACTTTCTGGCCAGACTGGCAGCATCACATCCGTGTCAGGTTCAGCACTGAAATCCTTTTCCAAACCCTATTGAGAGGATTGTAGCAATATTTTGCTGCCCAATCAGCACTGGCTCCCAGCTTTCAAGGCATCTATAATTAAAAATGACTGAGTCTTATTGCAGATGGGAGGACCATGGGCAATTTATCAAATGCACCCTATTCTGCTCGCCCAGAGCCTGGAAATAATTGCAGCTGATCTATTCCAGCATGCACAGGGCTCCTACAAAACCTGGGCTGGATTACTGCTGCCAGTCAGTGCCTCTTTGCCATCCCTGGGGTCACTGCAACTCAAGGTGCATCTATTTACTTATTTTTAAGTTTATTGTGGTAGTTTTTCAACCAGTCCTCATCTTTCAGGAAAGTACCCAGAGAACAGAGCAATCAATCTGTAGCAATTATATCCTTGTTGTGTGGTTGCTCCTCTGAATATACAGTACTCCCACTGCTAAGGAAATAACTGAATTTCTACTAGGCTTTGAAGTATCTTTGTTCTGGAAGAGCTGATTTTACTGGTCTTCAACACATCACTAAAAACTTACAGCTAGTGCTTTTTTCTTGGTAATTATGAAACCTTGAATTTCCTTTCACATAAGCCACTTCAAGAGGTTTACAGAAATAACTAGATGGGCTTCCTCTGGGGCCGTGAATCTCTCTTTTTATTAAACAGCCCAATCATGACAAATGCCTCAGAGTCACCATTTTAAAACAAATGCACTATCAGTACTGCAAAATCTATGTGAATTAATATGTAATATCAGTAAGTAGGACGCTTGAGCAGTATTTTAGGCACAGAATAAATATTTAATGATTTCTGTTCCATATTTAGTGTGAAAGTGATTTAAATGCGCAGTATGCTCCCTGCTTACATATCAACAATTTGACACAAATACCAGCCGGCTGTTCATTGCTTTCCAGTGGCATGGCTGTGGCTAACAATGCTTAGAAATTCCTCTGCTATTGATTCAGCAAAGGACTGACTCAGACTTGATAAGCTGACTTGATTCTGTTGGTAAGAACTTTGCTGCTGCCATCCAGGTAGGATGAAATAACATCCAGCCCATTGCATATCCCATCCAGAAGCTTGGCCAGGGCTGACAGGAGCAAATGAGTTTTCAGAGGTAGGGACTGGGGAATTTACTCAAACTGAAAACTCACAGACCTAGAAAGGGGCTGTTTCTCCTATGATTATTTTGGAAATGATCGTGATCATCCTGACACTCAAAGACCCATTGGGAAGAGAACTTTTGTCCCCTCCTGGGCTGCTCAGGAATTTCTGGGTTTGGTTCACTTTTGTCCAAGAAATTTATCTGGCCACTCCAAAGGATAATTTTTTAATTACTCGCATGAACAATGCCACTGTCAGGTTCCCTTGGAAATTCTTGATGGGTTCCCCTGGGAAAGTTTTAGGTTCCCACAAACTCAGAGAGGTTGAAAGCTTCTTTAAACCAATCTATTTCCAATTTTGGGGAACAAAAAGAAAAAAAAAAAAAACAAAAAACTTTCTCTGGATGTAAAAAAAATAAAGAAACTCAATTCCATGCATTTTGCTTGGAATCCCCTGCTGTTGCAATGTTTCCACTGCACGAACATTGTTATAGATGAGTAAAGAAGCACAGCACCAGAGCACTACAGTGTAACCCTGAAGAGGTCTGTACTTGTGGTTTCACCCTGGGGGCTGCTGCACTCAGCAGACCTGAGGTGATTTTGCAAAGTCAGTGAAGAGCAGTGCTTGACTTTTTCCTCTTCTTCTGCCTTAAGCAGCCAGTTTGGATGAGAGGCTGATTCATGGGTCTGACATACACCAGGCACATCTCAGCTGCCAACCTCACTCTTCCCACTACAGGTTCTGCCTTATCAGGCAAGGCAAACCACACAGCCACACAAACCACACAGCCACACAAACCACACAGCCACACAAACCACACAGCCACACAAACCACACAGCCACACAAACCACACAGCCACACAAACCACACAGCTGCACAAACCACACAGCCACACAAACCACACAGCCACACAAACCACACAGCCACACAAACCACACAGCTGCACAAACCACACAGCCACACAAACCACACAGCCACACAAACCACATAAAATCCCCCATTGCAGCCACCTTCCCTGATTGGAGATATCTCACCCAAGTGAGACACAGCTGGTCCAGTCTCATGGAGAAATCCAGCTCAAATACAGCCCTGGTAAACTTACAGACTGATAGAGCTCCCAAAGTTTGCACAAAGTGATTTTCTTCAGCAGTGAGAGATCTGGGGCTGTTCTCACACTGCATATTTTACAAGCTGGTAAAGCAACTCCTGGTTGAATTTGTCCCTTAAAAGCATATTAATGCCTCTTTATATCATGAATACCTCCTCTAATAGTTTAATTCCACTTTGATTCTCTAATTTACTGATGGGAAGAGTGCTGAGTTGCACAGATTTCAGCCTTTTAAGTAATTTGACATCTCTATACATGATACCACACAGCAGCAGCAACAGAAGAGGAAGGTTTGATGTAGGTTTTAAAAGCATTAGTTTGGATCCCTTCCAAGCATCTGTGCAGCATTTGCATTTCCTAATAGTCCCCAAGTATTTTTGTGGCTAGCAGTATCTTAGATGCAAAATTTTCTCCTTCTCTAAGAAACTTGATCCTGGGGTGATATCAAGCACTATATAAATACATACACACAAACAAATTAATGTCTCTAAGTGTAAGTGGTGGTTAAGTAGCTAATAATGACAGTAAAATTGCTACAGAAGTGCCTTAGTGCCTATTACTAAAAAATATTATGTTCCTTGTAATGATCCTAGGACACTATTACTTTTAAATAAATTATAAAAATGGTCAGATCACTTATTAAAACTATTTCTCCTGTATCATGGTTTCTGTGATTCACAGGAACATTTTATTGCCTTGGTCTTGAGCAGTGCTCTGAAATGAACATTGTTTGCCAAGATATTGCACAGAACAGAAAAGATCTTGTTGAACAGCAAATCAACCTGCAACAGGTAGTCAGAAGATGTAGTGTCAGAAGATATAGTTTTTTAGATAGCAAACTTGCCGAGCTGCTTCCACTACCACCCTCAGCCAGAGTATGGCTTGTCCTGCAGAAAAACCCTGTTTCAGCAGGTGGTTTGCAGCAGCTGATCTGTGATACCAGCAAAGCCCTGGTATGGAACAGAAGCTGCTCTGCTCTCCCAGGTCTAATGTAGATCTCCCCATCTGGCATTGCCTTGAAGGCTGCACGTGCTCTGGGTACAAGGGCATCCCAGCTTACAGCCACACAGTTGCTGAGTTTCCAGGACACCCACCAGCTCCCCATCAGCCTTGGTGTGAGCTTCTCTGCCTAGACTCTCTTTATTCTGTATCTATCAATCAATCACATGCCTTTAGGACAAAGTCCTAAACTTGCAGTTTCACAGACCCAAGCTTTATTTCTCTGACCAGGATTGTGTGATCAAAACAGAGCCGCCTTCTAAGCAGGAAATTTTGAAGTGCAGGGCTTAAACTCTGTTTGAACACTCGTTGCTTTGTTGGCCTTGCTGGTGTAATCTCTGCAAGCTGATTTACTGTAAGCCATTTCACTGTCTGTAGAGCAGAGGGACCAAGTCTGTGTGCCTCTCTAGCAATTTTTGGATCAAAGAAAACAGCTCCAGTCAGCCTCATGCCACTATGGTGAGATTGCAGAGTAAGGATGAACAAGGTAATGTGGTCCTTGGATGGGCTGGGACAGAGGTGGACAGGCTGCATGGGGCAGCCTGACTCTGTCAGAGCCAGCAGGACTGAGTCTGCTGGGGAGTTCAGGTCCTCTGGAGCCCCTCAGGTGACTTCCAGCCAAGCTCTAGAGGGATCTGATTGGGACCTGATACAGGTTTGTGATGTTGGGCATTGTGCTGTACACACACTGTGCTGTCCATGCTTGGTGATGTCTGTGCACCATGCTGAACATGCACCACCATTTACATGTACCATGATGGCATGTGCACTGTGCTGGCTGCACCCTGTGTACCTGCACCCTGTGTACCTGTACACTGAGGTGTACATGCCCAGTGCTGCATGTTCACTGTGTCATACACCCCAATGTTGTATGTGTGCTGTGCTGCCCATGCCGTGGCTGCTACATGTATGGCAGCCTCTGCTTGTCAGTCAGCATGTGGAGGGACAGCAAACCTCTGTGAATACTTGTGCAATCATTGCTAGCAAAAACACCATGTGAAAACCATGAGCAACAGCTCATGCTGTGAAGGACCAGCCACAGGACAGTTAGAATCACTGCTGAGGGTAGGTTGGTGTTCTACAATGATTACATGGAGATGGAAATAACTATGAAGCCAAATAACTCTAGTGGTGTTTGCAATGAGAATGAAAGAGACAATTTGCTCCCTGGACTCATCCAGATTTCCAAACACATCTTCAGATGGGAAGACAGCCAAAATATTCCCCTCAGGGAGGCAAGCAGTGGCAGAGGGGAGAAGAAAAGCAACACTGCTCACTAGATTTCCAACAGCTGTAAAAGGGCTAATATCAGTTAAACCCTGTAGCTTGAAGCGCAGTGGGAGGTAAAGAACTCTTCACTGGGAATAACTCTAGCTACAAAAACCTGCCTGCTGGCTCCCCAGTCATCACAGGCACCAGCAGTTGTATCACCCAGACAGGCTGTTCCTGAGGCGGCTTTGTGCTGTGCCTTTTCTTTGGAGGATTCCACTGCCATTCCATGCAGTCCTGTCAGTGCACAAAGGTGTCTGAGGCCACAGACAGTAAGGAAAAACCCCAGAGTCTGCTCCACCACTACACAGAAGCTTGGACATGCTCCTGTAGGTTCAGAAATCCAGGGCCAGGGAAGCCTCCCTGCAGAGAGGGAGGAAGATGCCCAAGCTGCCCTGCCCTGCAGTGACACTACCCAGGCTGAAATCAAAGGACACAATCAAGTAATTTTTAACCCACAAGTGATGAGAGTGGATTTTTGAGGCTGACTGCAGCCTCCAAAATGGAATCTTGCCCAATAGTTCCTGACTGAACATGCCTACACTTCAGCAGTGCCTTAGTTCAGGAGCCCCAGTCCTTTTGAAAAACCCTGCAGAGTGGGAGAAGCTGGTATATCTACACAGCTTCCTGAATATTGTCTTTATTAAACTTTTTGTGCTCTCTTTTTAGCCTTCAGCTCCCATTTCATTGTGCCATTTTCTGCTAGATGACAGCATCGTATCCTTCCCCTGTGCTGACTCGTGCAGAGTCTGGTCAAGCCACTTCTTAAGAGACAATAAATTATACTGAAGTACCAAAAATGCCAAGCTCAGAGTGGTTAATCAAATTATTGACTGACTTCCATGTGCTGTTTCATGGACAGCTCCACAGCAGTGCAAAGACACCTTTCTTTTCTATTATATTTTCTACATATTAAATAGCATGTTTCTCTGTCTAAAATTATCCAGACAAATTAAGGTGTCGTTTATTTCTTGTCTTCTTACTGTCCTTCATCTGTTAAAAGTGTTACAGTTGTAGATGAGACAGAGGGAGAAATCTCTCAGAGGGCCACTTTCCTTAATGTTTGCTGCCCTTTTGCCCTCTGGAACACAAAGTGAAGGACTAGGTAAATACTGCTGCAGTTGATGAAGCCCTCTGAGGGCATATGTCACAGCATTCATAATTGGATTGTCTCTTACTGCCTAATTTCCCATGGTAATTCTTGGCTGAGGAGCTGCTGCTCCTGGTCCCATCAACAGAGCATTGTCTGTGCACTAGGAAGGTCAGGGAGTAGCAGGCTTCTAGGGAAACCCATCCTAAAAACACTGCCACGTGGAGGGTGTTTTTGAGGGAAGGTGCTTTTCAAATGTTCTCTGCTTGCCTTAAAACCTCCCACATGCAGCCAGCTCAGATGCACAGGACTGCACACAGGACAATGTTTGAAATGGCAATGTGGCACTTGGCTGGTCATGAAAATAGCTGAGACCACAGACATTCCTGACCCAAAGACACAAAAAAGCCCAAAAAACACCAACCAAACAAACAAAATAACAAACAAACCCCAGCAAAACCAAAAACAAAAAACACAATTGCTGCTGCCTGTGATTTACAGGTGCCACGGGGACTTCAGCAAGTCTTTTTGAAGAGACACATTCACCCCATCTCTAAGAGTAAGCAAGGGACATGATAATCAAAGTATAAGCCAATCTCTGAAAATGCAGATACAATATATATTCTTCAAAGATCTGCCAGTACTCTTCATTTTTTTCTCTTTAAGAATAAAACCAAGCCTTTTCAATTTTAACAAAAAGTTGCTAGATTGCAGCCCTTTAGAGATTTCATTAGTGCTCTTGGTGCTGAAAATCTTTGAGTAATTAACTTAGGAAGAAAATGGTACTAAAAAGGGCATAAGATACAAGTTTAATAATGCCACACAGATAATGAATGTTCCCTTAATGATAAAGGGCATTTGTCCAATATTTTCCAAGCATTTTGAAATCTAATTTAATCTGACAAAGATGAATATGAGTAAATAAAACATGAAATTTACCAAGTGGTTACCAATCATACAAACACTCCTCTGCTTGTAGCACTGTGTCTTGGTCATTTCACTGGCTTCAGCAGGAACTTGAGTTTTTTAATGGGTTGCACAGACTCATGTCCCACTGCCTGTGTGATGGTGGGGCAGAAGAGGCCAGGACTGCTGAAACATTGACCTTTTCTTTCCTTTTAATTTCCACCTTGTTGTATAACACTGATATTTGAAGTTACACAGTTGAATGTGTGGTGTGTTGTTAACATACTGCATTGCAAGCTTTAAAATCTGGAGGTCTGGGGATTTGCAGGCAGTTTGGGAGGCAAAGCTGTAGGCTGTTTTGGGGCAATAAAGCAAAGCAGAAGATCCTCAAGCTCTGCAGCTTCCAGGTCTCCATCCCATGTGGCCACTGTGGTAAAGCTGCAGTGACACCTGTCATGGAACATGGGCTGTTTCAGGACAGGGAAGTGGTGAAGGAAGCAGGAGACAGGAGTTTGCAAACAGAGGAGTGAAAGGGCTGATGGGTTATAGCATTCCTGTGAGATCTGCTGCAGGCACCCTTGAAGCCATCTCTCACAGAAACTGCAGGTTCCTTACAAACAAGAACCATCTTTTGCAGAGATGACAGCACAATGGGCTTTTTTCAGGCTATGGTCAATCCCTTTTATGACAGGTATCTCCAATGTGTCTGATAGTTTCTGTCTTAGCAGTTTGGATTTGTCTCCTCAGCCCTGAAAGGAGCCCATGTGACAAATGGAGATGTTTATAATAATGTCTCCAATGTCAGGGGAGATGTAGTGCACCCAAAATAACTGAATTTCACTTGCTTCTGTGTTGTTCTAAGATAATTTATCCTAACATTTCTCCCAACTATAGAGCATGTCCTGTATTGCATCCATAGCTTGAGGTACCTAGGGAGAAATATCAATTGAAGAAATTTTGTCAAACTGCAAGGTAAGATCCACTTAGGTTTGACTTCACCAGTGAATCTTTAAATTTTTGGACTGCGGCCATGCTGACATTTATTTCCACAAGAATTCTCCAATAAAACAAAGTATCTGATATTAATGTGATTGACCTGCTGGCCTTGCTGAAACTGCAGGGAAGTAAGTGTACATTTAATCAATTTTGCTGTGCATGGAGAGGTCATCATTGTGAATGGTATTCTGGAGATGCTGTTCAGTTACTTGCTCTCTGTAGAAAAGGAGATTTTGGATCCTGGTATCATCTAAAGAGTGCAAATGTCCAAAAAATGCCTTCCTATAGGAGCCTGTTGGAAGAACCTTAATGCTGCAGATGCAGAGTGCCATGTGCTTTGGAAATTCAGTTTTTCCCTGCTCCCTGAATACTGTGAGCATCTTTTTACCTGGTAATGGGTCACTGCAGACAGCTCAAAACTGCTGAGTGCAAACCATGGGCTGCCATATGAAAGGTTTTGGAGTAAAAACAGAAAAACAGAATTCCTGGAGTCTCAGTGGTTGGTAAATGCATGGACTGGTGTACAAGATGAGGAAGATGCTAGTAATACTTTGCTCAAATAATTTTTTTTTTTAATTTAAATTAAACAACTCAGATTCTGGTTTTGAGGGTTTTTTTCCTAAAATAGTAAGTGACTTTTTGTAATATTTTGATGTGAGCAGTCAGATGCGACTCTTGTGACTGAGTTGTATTTTATCTGATAGCAACCTGATTTGATGGCTAACTGTGTAAATTAAGCCCATCATTAAGATCCAATGTTTGTTTAAGTGGCACTAATTTCTGTGTTATTTGAACTGTAACTTCCTAGCACAGGGGCTACTTTTCTATTTTGCATTTATACAAAGCTGCACACAAGAGTATTACCAGTAAATAATTACAACCTGGTGACATAAATAAGTGGAGAACTAATTATTTGGCTCCCTTGTGGAACAAGCAGTTATCCAAGTGGGTAGTCACATCCTGGAGGAGTAAAATTTCTCAGGAATATAACATGTTATTCTCCATTCATTCACAACCCAGTGTGTTGTTCTTTAAGATTCAGACTGTACAGTGTGAAGGAAACTGATAAAATTTGTTTTAAGTGATCTGAGCAAAATGCAAAGAAAGATATCTTCATCAGAGAGGAGGGTGCTGCCTTCATGGCTTGCTGGCCTTTGTCTTCTGCTGAAGTCCCCACAAGAGTGCATGACCAACTCACGTGCTCTCCAGATGAGATGACTTATGCATGGGGAGCTCTTTGTTTGAGAAATGCACAGAAAAAAAAATAGAGTGCCTGTATTTGAGAAAGTGGTTGAAAAGAGAATTTCTCAAGTCTGGCACTGTGTGATTAGTGCAAGCCTCCAGAGTCTGGCTGAGAAGTGAGAGGTGCCATCCCAGAGAGGATGCAACCCTGGTGACCTGGGAAAGTCAGCAGCCCCAGGATAGCCATCCAACACACTGCATGTCCTGCCAGCTTTCCCCACTCATCCCACCAATTTCTTGGTAGAGTCACCATGGAGGTAAACACTTCCTGAAGGAAAACAACACACCATCATCACTTCCATCAAGAGTTTCCTATCAACATTTTTTCCTCTTTAAAAATTCTGCCACTGGGAATATCACATGGCTCTGACTGCAGAAGCTGGGCCAGACTCATATCTTTAAAGATGGCCACAGGATGGCCTCTCATTACCTAGGCCTGTTACCTGAAGGCAGAAACAGAAATAATCAAGAAAATGTGCTCCCTATCCAGCAGAAAATGCTCATCACTGATAAATTAACCTCATGTAGAAAAGTCAAAGTCAAAAGTCCCTGAATCACTTATCCCAGCAATGGGAAAATGTTTGCTGTTTGAAGACATCATCTTTTGAGGAATGAGCTGCTGCTGCTCACGTGAGTGCACTTATTCTCCCAGCCCAGCAAATGGTGTGCAATGCAGCTCAGGGTACTCCTCTGATGGAAGTGAGAAAGTACCTAGGCAGGGCTGCCCAAACTCAGGTATTTCTGTGCACCTGTCAGCACCCCAAAGCTCTAGAGTTTATTTCAGCTAATGCAAAAACAAGTGGGATCCAACAAGATCTCGGTAGAGAGGAATTAACTGCAGAGCAGAGGCGTAGACATTCCTCCAGGGACCCAAGATCAACAGTTGATCATTTCTCATGGAAAGGGGGAAAAAAATTAAGCCACACATCCATTTGGTACTTTGAAAAAGTCAGATTCCCAATACAAAGCAATTATACATCAGGGAAAACTTTGAAACAGAACTCAGAAGACACACAAATACATTTGTAGTCTATTGCAGGCAAAGCCTTGGAGAGCCCAGGTCCCTGTACTGGCAAAGAATTCCTGAGGTGTTTACAGAAATGGAATGTCTCAGAGAAACAATGAAAAGAGCAATGTTTGCATCCAAATGGAAAACAAACAGAGAAAGGGAATGTTGATATTACTGTAATTTGGATATTAGAAACTGGAAAAATTAGATAAGCCAAGGAAAAGAGTACAAGAAACAGGCTACAGTTACAGAGAGAAGAGGAGTAAGGAGGTCTTTAAAATGTATTAGGGATGAAGATAAACCAAATTATGTCTTTGGACTATTACCATATTTAAATTATAGAAATGAAAACAATTATGCAGAAAGGCAAATATTTTTAATGAACAAATTCTCCTGTTCTGAATCTAGGAGACAAACAACCACAAAGATGCATTCCCACCAGATGATGATACAACAATTTGCATAACAGCAGTTCAGGGGATAGCAAGCAACAGTTACAATAGCTCAGCATCTTTGAATGAGAAGTGTAAATAATTTGCATCTAAAATAAGTGTTCTGAGGAGAACTTACCTTTTTTTTCCTGACCTGCTAATGCTGGTTTTGCAGTGATCATAGAGTACTGGCAGAATTACAACAGAAGAAAAGATGCTATTTAAGACAAAGTTGAATTGTTTGGATGCCTGCTGAGTTCTGATTCTGTGGAGATAATGGATCCCAGACAATGAGGAAACAACTGCAGAAATTAAAAAATAAGGAGGGATAATATCATTAATGCCCATCAACAGGAATAGATCTTCTAAAACTCACTAGATTTTTTTTATATAATGAGATTACAATTTTGCTTAATAAAGGGAATAGTGTTGATTTAAGCTTCTCTAAAATATTTGACTTGGTATTCCACAATGTAATGTTTAAGAAGCCAGTTCAGTACAAAATCAACACAGCACACAAAATGAATTAAAAATGAGCTAAATGATTACCTCTCCAAGACCAGTTGGTGTGGGTATGTTTCAGGTGGAATATCCACAGAAATCACTGCTTGGTCTCAAGGCAGGCAGTTTTACCTGGAAAATATGACATGAAACCCTGTGAGAATGGGTTGGCCACTGACCCATGGTGAGGCAAGAAGTGAGCAGTGGAAAGGTCCCTGATGCAGGGGCAGGGGTTCTGCTTAGACAAACATGATGAAACCACACACATTTTCTTTTAGTTCCATACAGTAATGATGGAATTTTGGTTATCAGTAGGTGATGATGGCTAAAGCATTTTAGGATACATTTGCCCTCAAGCAGCTCTCATGCTGGGTGCCAGCACAGAGCCAGGCAGAGAGGGGACAAGACCCTTGCAGAGGTGACACCCTCACTGTCTTGGAGTACACACATGGTGATCAGCAAAAGCTGGTCCAAGCTGGTGCACCTGGCAGGGGGAGGATGGAGGAGGAAAAGGGCAATGGGCTCTGCTGGCACATCCTTTTCTGGTGCCAGCCATGGGGACACTGCAGAACACAGGCTCAAAGTCATGTATTCATGGAATTAAGGCTGTGCCAAAGGCAGCCAAGGAGGCTGAGCTCCCAAAGTGAAAATCTCCCCAGAGAGATGAAAAATGGTCTTCAGAATTTTAATTCCCCACCTCCAGTTCTCCAACATAACAGAGAGATCAGAGCATAAAAGTAGAGACCTCCAAGGCAGCAGACTTACCTATGACAGAAGAGTTGCAAAAGTATGATGGATATTTTGACTGAAGATGAAAGTGTTGCATTGCTCAGCCATATGGGAGGCCACAAACCTGTGATGGAAACAGTTACTTTAGAAAGAAGGAAAACCTATACATTTGATACTGTTTCTTGGAAGTAATGATCAGACATTTACATTTTTTTAAAAAATGCTGAATTATTTATTTTGTGACTGAATTATCTTTCTTTAAAAAATTCTGGGAGAACAAATTTAAAACAAATCACTGAACAGAGATCCCCAAAAGCTTTCCAGTACAGCTCTTATTTCACATCCTGTTTCCAAGGAAAAGTCTGTTTAAAGTTTCTGTTTATTCAGACAGCATTATCTGAGCATGTCAAGCACTTCTTAGTTTCATCTGTCAGTCGCCACCACTGAAATCAAAGGCTTTACCAGGGGGCCAAACCTGTTGTGCCTCTTTATTACATATTAGTCATCCCCAACTCTCCTCCATCAGCTGAAGATCACAGTGATTTGTCCTCAGTGGAGGCAGCGCTGTGCTGCTCCTCCCACGCCTTGCCAAAAGGCTATTTCCTTTTGAAGATATTAGCTGAAAGCATCTTCTCTGCAGGCTCCTCCTGAGCACCACCCTTGTGTGCTGAGGAAGGAGGAGTTTATGGGGGAGCACACAACTCCTCAGGGCCAGGGGAGAGAACCAGGCTCTTTCTTGTCACACCAGCCCAGGAGCCTGATGTGCACAGTGGGGAGTCTCAGATGGAGTCCAGCTCCCACAGAAGGGATTTCTGGTACGTGTGTAATAAGAAATATATAGAGCTCCCAGCCACACCAGCAGCCAGCTCAGTGCACTGGCCAGCCTCTTGAGGTGCTCACCTCAAACTAACTTCTACTTTAGATACCTGCATCTAAGCCTTAGTGTGGATAGGAGTGTGTGAAGACACACATTTTCTGGCAATCCTTGTGCATTTATTAAGTTTTCTTAATAAATTATTAAATTAAGTTTTCTTAAAGTTGCTCCTTTTTTTAATTTAAATTTGGATGAAGACTTGTTCTTGGAATGATTTTTCCTAGTGGGCTGAAGAATTTATGTCTCTGCTGTGTTTGTTGCACTGCAAGGGAAAATACAAACGTAAAAAAAAAAAAATTACAAAATGGATTTTGAACCCACATTTTTGGAGTGATTCAAAGTAATTGAAGCACTACAGATTTTCAAGAGTGCTTTGGGTTTCTGGGCTTGCAGAGTTTAGAGCAATTTAAAATTAATGGCATACTTAAAGTTTTTAAGAGCACTTCAATTTGCAAGTGATCAGAGTTCAGGGATGCAGAGAAAAAGTAAATTAAAATAACTGGAAGTGTTTTTCAGAGCATTTATCGTAACTCTGGCATAAATGGCACCATGTTCAAGGGCTGCCAGCACTTTCATTGTGTCCCGTGTGCCATGGAGCTTTATGACAATCAGCTCTTCAGCAAAATCAACTGGCTGATCATGGCCTCTTAAGAGGAAATTTATACTTCTGAAGAGCAAAAAACCTGCATACTCTTTGGCATTTTTTTTTTTTTTTTTTTTGTCAAAAGCTTCTTTCAACATATTTGAAAGGACTTAGACCTAGGTGAAAAGTTAGAGAAATCCAGAGGGGTAAATTGAAAGATGCCACCATATGTGCTGCTGGTTGGATGTGATGTGCAACAGCCCTTTTGGGGTCACAACAGTCTTCTGGCACCACTACACCTCTAGGCTTAATTTCCAGTTCTCTGGTTTCCCTGAACACCTCACTGCAGGAAAACAGCAGGAATGGCATTCCTTCCTCTGCACGGGGTGTCTGTAGTCATATCTAAAGGCATATAAATACACAGGGCCTAAAAATTTTTGTTTTGAATACATTAGTTTACCTTAAACCACAGAAACTATCAGATCTTACAAAACCAAAATGAAATAAAGTAACCCTCTGAGATTTCCTAGAAAATATGCTCATGAAGGTATCTTTTCATGCTAGGATGAAGGCAGTTACACTGCTATGAAAGCACTTGCACACATTAATGTCTAATGTAGATCCTCAGTGGACTATCAGGACATTTCCTTGTGTACCTATTGAAACTTGTGAGTAAGTAATTACTTCTCAGTTGTTCCATTCATCTGCAATAAATCTCATGACTTAGAGAGAAAAGGAGGGAAAGATGCCATCTTGAAATTACAGCTTCCCCATCAATGTGCTTGAACAGGTTATCCAGGGATTGTCATTTTTCATCTGAAAGCAGACAGAGTTCCTTTTCCAAAGCATTATTTGAAGTAGTAGATGATGTAGAGAAAAGAGCTGACAGCAGGAAGGAAAATAACATTTGCACGTCTTGCACAGTGATTTGAGAGAAGAGAGGTGCCAGAGGAAAAGTTGTTCCAAAGTGTAGAGGAACAGTAGGGAGGTTCTATCTGCCCAGGGGAGTTACCTGGGCTTGAACCCCAAATTGACTTCTCTCTAAAGGTTCAAAGCTTTTGCTCTTTGTTTTCTTTCAGCATGCACCCAACAAACCCTGTCAAAAAGAGCTGACAAGATAACTAGTTTCAGAAATAACTCAGACCACAGAAAATGCCCACAAACCTCAGTGCAATGAGTCCTGCCCACGACTGTGGCTTCTGAACATAGCAAAGAAAGAGGAGGAGGATGTGAGGAGGAGGATTTTCCTGCTTAGTTAGCACTGTGGATGCAGAAGGGATCAGCTGGAAGAAGCAAATGGTTCAGCAAACCCACACATTCTTGGAAATGAGGAGGGGGAAAGGTGTAATAGAAATAATTTGAATGAGATATTTTCAAAAGTTTCTTATCTTTAAACTGTGTATTCTTACGAGAAGAAAAGAGAAACGAAAAGCCTAACAGAGGGAACCTGCAATGACAACAGATAATACCAAAGCCCTTTCACTCCCCTAGACCATGGGCTACCATTGTGCTCTTGGACATGGAGGCTTGCTTGTGAGAAATCACCCGAGTTTGCCTGCACCACCTAATTCAGGAGGGAAAAGGTGGGAATTCCCTTCCCTGGGAGGTGTTCCAAGGCCCACCAAACAAAGGCATTGAAAGAGCTGGATTAAAGCAAATGAACTCCCTGTTAAGTAGTGCAAACCACCCAACTGTGTGTGAATTCCCATGTGGCAACTGGGTTGGCACAGAGCCTCCCACTGAATGGCTTTGTTGTCAGATCCTGGATGGTCCCAGGTCCTGCTGGGGCACATACCTGACAGCTGCTGCTCTTTGGGAGCAAACCAAACCCAGCTCTCAAGAGGTGAGGGGATGAGTTTCTTGGCATCTTGGCAAAGGAGCCCCCATTTATGTGAGCCATGTGTGCTTCTGCAGCCCAGCACGGAGACATGGAGAACACCAAAGGAGAACCATAGGAGGCTGGGACAGCTCCCCCACACCTCCATGAGTGCTGCCTCCTTGCCCTGCTCCTTCACCCACCCTTCTGTGAGCACAGGAAAAAGGGCTGAGGAGAGAGGCCACCTGATCCAACATCACAAACCCACTCCCACCTAATATGCTCTTAATTATCAAGCTATTTAAAGTTAATCACTCATTGCAAAACTCCGTGCAGTATCAGGTAGCAGAAATATGTGCCCTGTAAATTAGAAGTTTTCACTGATGGATGCTGTGTGTTTGCTCCCAAGCAATATTGCTGTCCTCTGAATGGGGATAATCGGGCCTGTTTTTTTCCTGAGGCATTGGGAAATAGCCTAAAATTCTGTAGTGATGCTTTTAGATAACTATGGGTAGCTGTGATCTAACTTATTTAACCTATGTCCTGAATTATGAAAACATCAGAGCCAAGATACTACACTAAAACTGTGAGATACAAAAGGTGTTTGTCATGGAATATGATACATAAGCCTACATACCTGATTTTAAGACATTTATAGCAAGGGTTTTTTAAAAAATCCCAAGGTGCAAGTAGGCAGTTTAAGAGATTTTCTTTTAATTGGTTGCAGATTGGGAAGTTATGAGCAAGAAGGAACAACGCAAATGCCTGCTTTGTGCATTGGTTGTTATTACAATTAATAAGTGCCTTCAGCTTTACAGAACTCCTTGGAAAATCTCTATAGGATAGACAATGCAATTATGTCTGGAGAAGGCAATCACATCTCCTGCTGCATAATTTACGAGGACATTAAATCAATAGGCAAATCATAATTAATTAAGAAGCTTAATGTGTTGATTTTTTAATGTCTAATTATACCTCTATTTATATCAGTTACAGGTAAGAGTCAAAGAAGTGGAAGCAGAATGGTTTTTAAAGAGTTTTCCCTGTTTAAAAAAAAACCCCAACCATACAACTTCTCCCAGAGGAGTATGAGCTGAAAGCTTGAATTACAAAAGAGGTAAAAGAGAAGATGAGATGGTGAAGGAAGCGCTTCATAAGTAAAAATTTAATCATATTGTATAATAAAATATTTTTATCATTGAAATACTTGAGTGTAAACTTAGCTTCCCTATTGAAATAAAGTACTTAATGCTCTGCCTCTCCAAACATGGAACAATTTGACTTTGTGAATTTAAAGCAGTTCTTGCATGATGGACTTCGACCTCCTGCTCATCAGGAATGTGCAAGGAGCCATGTTGATCATCCAGAAATGCTGCCATCATCTTCTATTACAAGCTGGACTATGGCAGTGACCATCCTTCTTAAAAAAATATATTAAAAAATTTTAAAAGTGTTTTCCAGTCTCCAGTGAGGTTTTCCCTTGCTAGGGTGGAGGAGCTTCACTGGAGTGAGGATAGCAGTGATGAATTTCAGAATTTTCCAGGAACAATAAAAAGGCTGCAGACGTGTTCTTCCCTGTCCCTTGCACCCTCCCACCTGCTGCCACTGGGCAGGTGACAGATGCCCAGCACAGAGCACATGTTCCCATGTTGTCTGGACATGCTCTGCATCTTGCTGAAGTGGGGACCAAGACCATGCTCCTCCAGTCTGAGGGGCCAGGCCTTGGTGGGTGATGGACCATCCACGAGGTGCACGGAATGCTGAGCCAGCTGGGAATTCAGGCCACCTTCCCCAGCTCCTCAGGAAGCCAAACCTCTCTGCACAGCTGAGTCAGGGCAAAACATCTGTTCCTCACCCCCCATGGCACCACTTTTGGGAGCATCCAGCACAGTGGCACCACCTGGGGGGTGTCCTGTGGTCCCACTGTGTGCTGGAGCTCAGCAGGGCAGGACTGGCCCCTGCTCCCCAGGTAACACCCAAGACAAACTCGTCCCTGCTGTGTCACTAGGCTGAGGCTGTGTGCACAGGGCTCCTGATAACTAACCTGCTTTGTAGGAAAAGCACAAACCATGACAGTAATTTACTAAACTCCCACAGAATAACAATCTTTCCACCAGGTGTAATTTCCTGAGTGCAGTCTGCAGTTTGATTTCAGTTTTACTCCATTGCACAGGGATTCATCAAGCCAGCTTGGCATTATAAAACACCACAAAGCATGGAATATGAACTTGCCGTCTTCAGGGATGAAAAAAAGTTATAACTTGTATGAAGAGGTGTTAAAGTTTTTATGAAGGCAAGATTTTATATGTGTTTAATAAGGAACAAATTTAAGAATGGAAAAAGTAAGAAGTAGAGGGAGAAATGAGGTAAAATGTGAAGAATTAAATAAAAAATTCAAAAAACCTATGATTTGCAGAAGAGAATATTTGAACTACTTCCTAGCCTGCTTCTTTCTTCATCATAGACTGATGTTACAACTTTAGTCCTCAATGTAGACTAATTTGCCAGGCTACCCATGGCAAAGGAGAAGGGATGCAGACTCATTTGCCACATCCCAGCTGTCTGTGGTATTCCTGTAGGGTGATGACCTAAAAGTCACGAACTTGTGATTTGCAGAGCCTACTAGATTTAGCTGTTGCTGCTAGTTTGAAGCTGTCTGACCTGCTTCTTCCCTTCAGGTCTCCCCCTCTGGATCTGCAGCCCCGTCCATTGATTTATATCACCATGGGTTTAGATCTGTACAGTTTCTCTGGACATTATTAATTCTCCACTTTTGCCAAGGATAGAATTGTTCACTATAAATCAGAGGTCTTCTTCATAAATTCTCTTTGTCATCTGTGGTAAGCATGGATTGAAGTTAATTTTCACAGCCCCAGTGTGATGCCTGTTATTGCTCATATTTTCCGTGTACTCAGTGTGGTAACAATAACACAAGTACTTCCCAGAAAACCATAAACCACAGAGAACCTTTACATATTCAGCTAAAATCTTTGCCTGCAGGAGCCATACTGGTTTTCCTGACCCCTTGTGCTGGTTTGAAAGTAAAACCAGTGAGAGACTCCAAGACAGAAAATACAATTTAATAGGAGGAATAAAAGTGAAATAAAATAAATGAAAATTATACAACCTGACACCCTGGTAGTTAGGGTGGTGGTGGCAGTCCAGATGAAGTGCTCTTGTTGAAGCAGTGATCCCACAGAAAGATCTGGTAGCTCTGGTCCTCCAGGAGTCCAGCAGGCCCCTGCCCTCTGTGCTGTCCCAGATTATATCCAGGTGGGAATGCTTGGCTCCTCCCCCTGGGTGGAGCATCTCACAATGGGCTGATCTCATTCTATGAGTCATACAATGGGTCCTTGATTGCCCATTAACAGAGATAACACCCAGAGGGAGTCACCTGTGAGCCATGGGCAAGGCCTTGATGGCCCATGAACAGGAGATAGCCCAGAGGGAGGGGCAAGGGAAAACACTGCCCCACATGGTTCCAAGAGCTCCTGAGGGTGGTGATAGAATACATACTTTGGGCACAACTTACATTGTAATCTAGGACACCTCTGTTTGGAGGTGATTCACAGCTACACCAATAATGCTAAGCACAAAAAGGGTAAATGTGAACAGTTTTATCACCACTACCACCTAGATGTTTTTCAGAGAATTAGTAGGTCTTCATCTATTAAACTGTACATGTTTTATCAATTCTAATAAAAATGTATAAGGCTTAAAAAGATCCCACAGGTATTTTTCTTTTTATTTTATACCTAGGCTGCTGTTGCAATGAGAGCTCCAGAGATATGCAGGCCTGAAACAACCATACTTCATCTGGTTAGGAAATTAAGTGATGGATGCAGGGTGAATTCCAATGAGGAGTCCCACAGTAGGTCTGAAGACCACAGGAGAAGATCAACTATTGCTTTAAACCCCTGTTCAGCTAGCAAGAAATTGAAAAGTTTTGCATTAATGAAGGATGGACTCTGACAGTGGTAACCAGTAATATCTATTCAGATACTGGCCTGTTTATTGTGTGTAGTTTGTTGTGAAAATTTCATTTTCAGATGAAGGCAGATAAGTTTATGACCACTGAGCTCTGGGAGGGGATATCAGCTCCACAGACCTAAGGTGGCACAGACTAAAGATCTCTTGGAGAAGGAAAGGACAAGCAAAATGGAAGGATGAGAAAACCAGGATATTCTGGAAAGGGAAGTTTTTCTCTCTGGAAAAGGTGAAGGTATAACAATAATGTCAGTTATCTCTAGCAAAGTCACATAAATAATACATTAGTTGAAATGAAGGCCTTGGTAGAATATTTTTTACTGTTTTAACAGTTTTTCCTTAGTTGATGACTCCTAAAGGGTATCTGCAAGTCAATCAAAAGTTATGTTTTTCGTTGCTGGCAATGTGGCCAAAGTACTCAGTAGCTTCCTTTCCTCACTTCTGGGAGCTGTCCTTCATGCATATGAATTCTCTGTTTAAAGAAAGATGGTTAAAATAAGACGACTTAATTATCAAGCAGAACAAATGAACAAAGATGTTTAAATAAACCCAGAAACCTTGAGGAAACAGAGAAATCTATAAAACAAGTGAAGGCAGCCAGATTTGTCAGCAGTGGTGCAAGGGTTTGAAAGTCCCTAATGATAGCAGAGGTACAAAGGGGGGAGGAGAGCAGCATTTTGCTCAGCCAAGCCTGCAAGCAACAGAATTACTGAACTAGAAAGACAACCTGTCCTGCTTCACAGGGCCACTGCAGAAAGAAACATTCAGCAGCCTCTGCCTGTATTTTGCAGTGAGCAGATAGCTAATAAGGAACTCCTGTAAGAAAGAGACTAATATTGGATGAGAGCTGGCTCACTGGGCATGTTGCTCATCCTATAGCTTGAAGCTAAATCCTGTAGCTGAAAGCACAGCCAGGCAGCAAATGTCTTGTATTGATGGTTATTAAAGCCCATCAATAGGCTGCAATATAGGTAACTATTAACTATGATATCAAAACAAGCTTTTGAGTTGTTAAACTCTAATGTGAAATGAATTGATTAATCATTCTTCAACAGTTGGCTCTTTATAATCTATGCATTCACCTTTACTATTAGAAAACTTGTGTTGCCACGGCATCAGCACCACCACTGTGTACAGAAGCAGCACTCTGCTTGCTCTGCCCAGCCACCCCATGATCACCCTCCTGCTCTGCCTGGGTTGATCTCTCACAGAGGAAAAAAGATTTGCACCTTTACAATCCTGCCACACTGAGTGATGTAAAGTCTGTCACCCCACCCTCCAGCCAGGAGCAGACATCTCACTGTCCTGAGGGGTATTTTATCCCATTGACTGGAGACACATCACAGAATTTAGCATATTTTCCAAAAGCAATTCCACTCATTATTTGTGTAGAGTGAAAACCAAAGGCTTTTAAAAATGTTTACTTCCCCTTTATAGCTGGCCAATTGCTTACTGGTTCAGCTCTGTTGAAATCACCAGCAAATGACAGTGAAATTATTTTTACAGCATGAAATGCAGAAAACAAAACCTCCCCGTTAATTTTGTTGGGTCCTTACAAGTGCTTCAGAGATTTTGTTAGCAGAGGTGCTAACATTATCATCTTGTGCTACTTAAAACCCAACACATTTCTCACTATGTTTTCAAACATAACACTTGATTTTATTTTTAAATACTGGTGTGGCCTGTGAAAATTTCTTGGAAATCTTCTTTGGAAAGGGCAATACTCAGTAATTCTGGTTTTATCTTTCAGGGACCTTTCAAGCACTGTGTGTTTTTCTCTTCTGTGAGAAAGGTTTAACTTGCTTTAGAGAAAAAGCAGGTTCTATTAAGAAAAGCGATTAACAAATGCTTATATAACTTGCCAAAATATAAAATTAGACTCTATTTTCAAGCTGCTGACCTACTAGATTTCTTTGTGTCATGTGGAGTTCTAACACAATAGTAACTGTGAAAGTACTGCTAAAATTGGAGCTGCAAAACTCGACTGCTTTATTTTTCTGTTTCCTATGTAACACAACAAAACTGGAGGGTCTAGCAACGCTGACAGTGCAGGAGAAAGCTGGAGTGGGATGTATCAGGCATGGAGCAGGAGAGGCTTGGCCTTCTCTAAAAAGACTGAAATCTGTCTCTGTTGTCACAAGGAGCTGTTTTGTGCCGGACTGGCTGGGCGGAGGATAAAACCATTTTGGTTTTCTGCAGAGCTGAGCATCTGCTACTTTTAACTTCTAAAAGCACTGAGAGCATGTTGATACACAAGATACTGTTTTAGAGACTTTATTCAGTCAAAAGCTAACCACACCCAGTATCTGCATAATTCTGTGAGGCAGGATAATTCCCTTTGCAGGTGCTCATACCTGCAGGGCCCTGAACCACCAAATGCTTTAGGTTGCAGACATACAGCCCAGAAGACCTAAACTTGGGTCTCTGGGCAGCTCTCCAGACCCTGAGTCACTTCCATGAAAACAAGTTTCACTGGGGTTTGCAGGAGGCTAAATGAACTGCAATTCAAACTTTCCCGTGAATAATTCACTGCCTTGTTAAGTATGTGACTAGTCAAATCAATTTAATATTCCAGTCATAGAAAACAAATTAAATAAACCCAATCCATGTATTGCAATCTCATTTGGAACATGCTATTATTTTAATTTGTCTTGTAACCTCACACACTGAATAAAAATAATATACCTATTCTAATATCCTTAAAGAAAGAAAGGTGCTAGAACAAAATGTTTTCCACTCTGAAACTAACTGACAGATCTATTTATTCTTCCATGTGTTGATGATGGAAAATATACAAATAGAGTACAAATGGCACACTTGTCTGATCATAAGCCATGGATACCAAATCTACCTGAGCCTGCAATAGGCTGAAAGTGGCAGCCCAGACCAGGGGTGTGGATACTCTTTGGAAAGGGCAATGATGTTGCCAAAGCCCAGCCATGTGCTCATCAGCCCTGTCTTTATTTTGCTCCCAGAAAAATGCTAAAAACATTTGTGTTGTGAATACCTGTGTCATCTAACAGTGATCCTCTGCAGTGTCACCCTCAGGGCATGCAGCCAGGGCTAGGGACATGCAGCCAGGGCTAGGGGTGCAGGCTCTTGGACTCATAATTACACGTGCTGGTCATTTGTTCTTCAAATTTTTATTTTTGTAGTAGTTTTGAACATTTGAAAACTGTTAAGTAGAATGTGAAACCTCCTGCAAAACTTTCAGCTTATGGAAATCCAAAAACTCTCTAAGAGGGCATGAGACAGGCCAGTATCAGAACCCTAGAGGGCTTTCTTGTTTTATTCATTAAGCCAAGGACAGAACATTTTGACTGTGCTGAAAAGATGAGGACTCACACCTCATGTTCTGACCCAAAGTTCTTCAAACGTTTACCTCAGGCATCATTGTAGGAAAAGGTAGAAAGGAAAGCACACCAAGATGTTCAGTGACTGCTTGCCCTCTCTGACAGACTATGGCCATCCAAAGAATCCAGCCAAGAGCACAAAACCAAGTTCTGTCCATCTGGTGAGGAAAAGGGGAAAAGGAGAACAAATATCAGAGCTCAAATATGTCAATTGCCTCCCAAGGAAATTACATTTGCTGGTTAATATGTTTTGCTTGACCTGGCTACTGATGAATTTGAGGGACACTGTCAAGATGATTCGTGGCAGTGAAGGCTGGAAAATCAAACACATGTTTGGTAATTTAAGACAAAGGAGTGATTTGATCCTTCTCTCTTGAAAGCAGGACTTTCCTTGGTATTGATGGTTTGTAATGAAGACTCAGCATTTATCAAAATATGTCCCTGTCAAATTTCCTGTAAGACAATTTAGCATAGAGATTGTTCTAATTTTTTATAAGATACACACATGTAAGATAATAAAGAATAGTATTTAGGGTGTTGTCTTTATATTTGATGTCGGGATATATCAAATGGAGAAGTGTTAATGTGGAAAGTTGATGGTATGGACTTACTATATCTTTGATGAATTGAGTTCTTCTCCTGTTTTTCCTGCAGTTTCCCTATTTTGATAGGGAAAAGTCTCAAACCAGCTTCAGATAGAAGTAACAAAATAAATGTTTAAGTGAAATATTGGCCTGATGAGCTCATGGCTTAGTTTGCTGTTAGTTAAGTCACACCGAGACCCATTGCAATTAATATAGGATCCACAGTGGAGAATTCCTAGGTGATTTTCCTTTTTATAAGGAAACAAGGCAACCCCCTGAAATAACATATCATATAAAATTGTCAAGGTCAGAACAAGATCCCATAATTTAACTGAAGCTAAATAAGGAAAAATCTCACACAAGTGAGGAACCTTGTAGCTTAAGATATAAATGAGCATGCTGAACACTTTAATCTGTTTCCAAGGGTGACCTTCATCACCCTTGCTGGGCACCCTGTGAGTTGTTCCAGACCAGGGATGTGCCCTGGGTGAGGCACCCATGACTGCTCACCCCCATGGTTCTGTCTCACTCACTGAACCTGCTTGAGCTGGAAGTCACTGTCAGCTGGGATGCTCAGGAGTTTCTCTCAGCTGTGGCTGCAGACAGAGGAATGCACAGACAAGCTGAGACTGATAACCATTCCTCTTGCTGAGTAAGTAAAAGTTTAAAATAAAAAGAAGCCTGTTCCCAGCTGTGGTGGCCAAGTTGCTGCTTGATGCCATGTCAGCAGCCAGAATTCATTTTTTTCAGCATCTTGGGCTCTGCTGCAGGTTTGACTGAAACAGCACTCAAGGGAAGAGCCAAGAATCAACTCTGGGGAACAAATTGATCAGAAATCTGGGTGCAATAACCCACTGTTGGGTTGTTGAAGGGCAGGTGGGAATAGCTGCCAAAGGCCAGGCATGGATGGGCATCTCTGCATGGCATTTTGGCTGCTGAGCTGGATAATTGCTGGAGAAATCTTTCAGCCTGAAGATGCCCTTCAGTCATCCTGGTGGTCAGCATCTGTGCAGAGTGGGATGCTTTTTCTCTTGGGCAGAGAATGGATGATCCTTTCTGGTTCCTGCCTTGTCTGCCACAAACTGACCTTAGGGCAGGACTTTCTCAGCCCTCAAAACCCTCAAAGACACAGCAAAGGTTGGGCAGCATTTGAAAGACATGCAGCTCATGTCATTTCATGCTAGACCTTGTCTGACCCCAGAAGCTAATATACTGAAATTCATCATACACAAAATATCAATAACAGCAATATCAATAACCACTAGAAAACACAGCAGTAATGAATAATATTAATCTAGAGAAGTGCCCAATAGATGACAATTGCAGAGAAAGCAGATTACCTAATGAACAACTAATGACTGCTCGCAGTAACAAAATTACAAATAAATAATAAACTATTAGAACCTGATCTGTGCTGTCTCTAGAACAGGGAGCCTCTGGAGTTGTTCTCCTTGGGGAGTGTGGAGCCGCCAAGGCAATTGCCTGATCTCCCTGAGCCACAGGTCTGTCCCAAATCCTGCCTGGTTGGAGGATCAGGATCTGTTACCTGTACCCAAGTTCTGGCATTTTGATACTTTCAGTAAATCATGGCAGCAGGCAGCTTCTGACCCATTTCTTGGTGTATTTAACACAAAATTTTATTGAACTGAATAAATGTTTGGGGTAGTATAGACCTCAGCTTTGTTTTATATCTAGAACAAAATGCCCCTTGAAGGAATCAGATGTTAAAAACAATGAAATAACAACAGCCTGATTCATAGCTACCAGTTTGTAAATATTTACATTGTAAATAAATAGCTGAAATACATGTTTATCCCAGAAAAAAACAATGTTTCATAAAGTAAAATCAAATGTGTATTATGCATTACAATACTTACATTTCTCATTCTATCAGCATCAGTTTTCATTTCCGAATTTCAATCTGGTGACAGTATTTAGGAATCTTGTTGCATTTATGGGTTGCTTGGGATTGTTTACTGATGCAATGGTAAAACAAAAACAAAAACAAAAACAAAAACAAAAAAACAAAAACAAAAACAAAAACAAACCCCCTCCCCTGTAAGGGCTACTCAGTGATACATTTGAATGTACTTTGTCTGATTTTTCTGTAACAATCTGGCTGTAAATAAGTGAACAGTTTTAAACCTACATAATGAACTCTTTGTTCTGTAACAGCTTTACATTACTTAAAGCCTTTCACCCAGCTTAGGTTTGCAAGTTCTTTCAGAGCATTTTCTTTTGGATACAATGGTGTCTGAAGAGGGATGTAAAGGTTAAAATGCAAAGTAATAATCTGCTGAGCAGCTGGAAACTGTGTGGATTGAAGGTGCTCAAGCTAAAACAATTCCACCTTTGAATTATCAACCACTCCACATTTTTCATATAAATAACTGCAAGTAAATTGTGCTGGTGTCAAGACAAGGCATTAGCCTGGCAGGACAAATAAACTGGGTACTGCACTTTGGATGTGGCTGCAGATACTTCACAGCCCCAATGCATTTCAGCACTGGCCAAGCCATGCCCCTCTCCTCTCCACAGATAAAGGAGACCTTCATGTAAAACCTGGGAAAAGTCCTGAGGTTCTTCCCAGAGCCCTTCAGTGCCAGCAAGTCCTCCAGGGTGATGAGGACAAGATTGCCTAACCACGGCTCCAGAGATAAAACGGGAATGAAGGATGCAAAAACCCCCATGAAATCCATACAGACACAAAGGGCTTCCCACAGGGCTGAAGCTGCACAAATAGGGATTAAATGGATGCATTAGCCAATATCTCACTGAATGGCTTGGGCTCTTTGCTCCGTTTCTGCTGAGTTTCTCAGTTTATGCTTTAGTTTAACACTGATAGGATTTAATTGCCAATATGTAAAGTCAAAGAGATTTCACTGAGTTGTGAATTGTCTCAGGTCTGTCAAATGATGCTGTTCTCTCTCTTCATTCACATAGCTTTTGTGTTAAGACCAGAATTAAGGAGATATTTAATCCTAGCCCTTCCTTACCTTAGCTAATAACACAGCTTTTGTTATAGAGATAGTTGGGATACATTGTAAACGTGTACTTCCTGAAGTAATGGTGAAGTGGTATCTGAGTGCAAGATCCTTCTCTTGCCAAAAAGTGATGCTCAAATTGTTCTCTTTTGATACGAAGGAAAAACAAAACAAAACAAAACAAACAAACAAAAAAAAACAAACAAAAAACCCCCCAAAACAAAAACAAAAACAAAAAACCCACAGCCACACACCAATCAAAAATAAACAAATAAAAAAGCATGGGAGGAAATATTAATAGCTGTATTTCCATCCTAAGGCTGTAGAAATAATTGATTAAATTTCTGGAAGTCTCATTAATGTATCAGCATTATGTGAACTCCCCAGTGACATGCATGATAAAATGCATTTTTCTAGTTTTTGAGGACTAAAAAGACAGCCCTTTAGAACTGATGGCTCATGAAGAGGACACCACTGAATTGTTGCCAGGGAGTGTCAGATAATGTTTCACAATCATGTTTAGCTGATTTTCTGATTCCTGGAGTTCTTGGACCGAGTCCTAGACGTGGTGCAGTGTCTGGAGAGTCCCTTGCTGACAGGCATCCTGCCATAGTGATGCCTTATCTCTCCCAGTTTTGGTCCTGCTGAGACACCCAGTGCCAGCCTGCCCTGCCAGAGGTGGCCTGGTTCACACAGACCCCCCCCAGCCCTCTGAAAACTCCCTCAGATGAAGCTTGTGTGTAGGGAAGGCTGCTGTGCTATATTGTAGGGATCCTGGCTGACCCAGTCCTGGTCAGAGCCTGAGCCTGTCCACCCACCACCACATCCCACTGAAAGACCAAGGAAGGACAAAGCGTGTCTTTCCTGTAGCTAAATAAAGCACCAAGCTCCATGTAAAAAGACAAACTCTTTGTGTAACACCTCTCCATCCTGCCTGAGGGAGCCAAGTGAATGACTCAGGTCTGTCAAGAGAGAGTAGAACTCATCCTTCTCTGCTTTATATCATCCTGAAATTAATGGCAAAGCTCTGAAGAGGCTTGCCTGCCTGTGGGTCACGTCAGCCATGACGTGTCATAATGTGTGCCAGGACTGCAGAATTCAAAGATAATTCTAGCTAATTTACTCACAAATTCTTCTAGGAACATATATGTCACTGAGAGGTACATTTCATATACTTTTCTTTCTCTTACTGGAGCAACCAAGCACCAAGTTAGAGGCTGAAATGTTCAAAGGAAGGTTATCCCCTGTCCATAGTATTCTTTAAAATCACAAGCCTTTAAGGTTGCCCCGGTATCCCAGCCCCTTGTGGAAATAAAGTTCTCATCCATTTTTGTCATGTGTTTTGTGTCCCCTGGTCCTGAGAGCAAAGTGAAGCAGAAGCATTTCATAATGGACTGAGATGCATGACTGCAGGATGTCAGAGCACAGGCATCATCTGTGTGTCACCTCTGTGCCTGGTGACTTCAGAGCTTTCCTCTCTGCCTGTCACTGTAGTCTCCTTGCCTTGATCCTTAGGAAATGTGAAGAGCAATAAAACTGGGAATGAAATTGTGCAGAGGAATAAATTGGAGGGTGTGACTAAAGATTTTCTGCACACTGGAGGCTTGAGAGGCTCAAGGAATTTTTTATGTTTGAGAAACTGAATAGAATTGAAAGTGGTTTTGTGCATGCAAATTCACGGTGACACCACTTGATTATGATATCAGGAAATAAGAAGCTGAAAGAATATATTTGCTGAATTATAATTCCATGAAAGCAATAATTGTCAGTCATTCTTATCTGTACTGCAAATGCCACCAGCAAAGGGATCTGAATATGACCAGAATTATAGTACTGTGTGTGGTCATTTAAACCTGGAATTTCTGTTGTGCATACAGAGTGCCTTGCCACACAATAAAGTTGGACTTTTTTTGAGTTTGTTTATTTATTTTAAAGGAGATATGGCCTAAGAGTATGATCTGCCTGTTGTACTCACAAACTAACAGGTTCAGAAGTCTTTATCTAAGGTGAGGACTTACAGTGACATGCAGAGCTAAGCTTGTGATGACGTATTTTCCTTAAAAGTAATTTGTAACTCCATGTCAAATACTTATTAAACAGCAGAAATACTTGTTTACATTGCAGAGTGACATGGAAGAGTTAATAATGGGAAAATATTTTGAAGCTGGATTCATTTTTCTCCTAATGTTCTCATTAGGAAACCTATTTCTGACATCCATCAGCTACAGAGGTTCACTTGTAGTCTTACTAAAAGCCTATTCACTATATCAGTGAGAAGACTCGCTGATTTCAAGGAAGGTTTGGCCTGAATTTCATTTTATTGGCTTATGTACCAAGGTATTCTGATATTTCTTTTGCTTTTGTATTACACTTTGGGGTTTTTTCATCCTGGATTATTCATTATACCATATATATAATCCCTGAATTTCCAAGTGCCTTGGGATACACATGTCAGAATGACAGGTATTTTCTCAGTATTTCTAGTTTGGTTAGGACATGGGAATGGGTTGCCTTACACAGTGGCATAATTAGAGCTCTCTTGTGTGAGAAAACATGCATCAAGCCCTACAAATGTTTTGATAGGGGCTTTGACCAAAATCAGTTTAGATTGATGACTGAGCAATTTACATCTGATTAAGTCTTGGTGACTGGCACTGGGGTTTGGTGTGGGATCCAGTGATGCATCAATCTTCCAGGTGCTGTAGTTTTCAAATTTCTTCCTAATTACCCAAAACTTGTTAGAAAAGCACCCTTAAAACAACAACCAGGGTCCTTTTCATTCAGCAGCTCAGAGACCTGTGCAAGGATTACTCTGAGCTCTACTATTAGGATGAAGCTGGGAAGGCTGGGGTTTTTTTCAGATGTAGGCAGAAGCATTTCTTGAGTGTCATAAGCCCAACTTCTCCTTTCATGTGACACATCTGGGTTACGGTGAGCTGCCCCGAGGCAGACGGCTGCCGGTGGTTGTGTAACATCACAATCCAGAGCCCTGCACAAAGGAGCAAAGGAAAGAAAATACAGAGCAAGAAAAAGAAATCACTTAGGAATTAAAAACTAATGATGCAGGGGATAGGGAGGATGGAAGCGTGTTTTTCATCCTGCAGTGGGTAGAGGAAATGTCACCCTTTGCTGCTTTTCTCAGCTAAAATGTTATTTCTGGCAGGGCTGAGGCAGCCAAGCAGGGGGTGATGTGGGGGAGTCCTTGTCCTGAAGCTCCCAGCCCTACAGAAGGAACCACACAGTGCTGCTGGCGAGCTGGCAGGGCTTGCTCAGGGCCACACACCCAGCCTGGTGCCCACGGCATTGAGAAGGAAGCAGAAAGGAAATGCTGAATCTTCCATCTGAGGTTTTCCATACTCAGACCAGCAAGAGGAGAGAAATAACTGCTGCTGCCTTTTCCTTGCCCCTGGCAGCCTCAGGAACGCTGTTGCACTGTGTCACACTCATGCCCTGGAAAAACATTCTGCTCTTTTCAGATTACATGAGCATTTACATTCACTCCACACTGGCAATTCCCTGTTATCCAGACCTCTTCTCTCAGCCCAGGGTATCACAGCACATCACTGTACGGAACTGCTGTAGGAAACTGATTTTCACATATTTAAATTCATATAAAACAGTCATCAACCAATAGCTGTAAAATGAACTGTGCATTCAAACAAGTGTATCTGCATTTGCATCTTTCTTTTGTCCACCTTTCCCCTGTGCTTTACTCGTACCCACCCCAGGTGCCTTTGCAGGAGTGGAGGAAGCCAAGGACCAAATGCAGGAATCCCTCACCTCTATGGACAAGGCAATATGTATTTCCTGGATGATCCATGGGATCACAAAATGTTGGATTACAGCAGCAGTGAACTGGAAGCTAGAGCTTTCCTCTCATGAGAGTAAGTCACAGCCGCAAGGATCATTATTCACTGCTCAGAAATGTCATCCCCTAATAACGCATTCACTTTCTATGCTTAGATTCCTTTTAATGCTTTTGTCTTAGCAAAGAAAGAACATGAGTTAGTTTTCATTTTGAATAGCTTCCTCTGGTAGCTTTATTAAAATGCAAGCTGAAGAATGATGAAGTGGACAAATGCTAAATAGAAATGGAAATGCCAGCTAGCTTTGAAGCACTCACAACTTCTGAGAAAGGCGAAATTATACAGAAAATTAATTCTGTAAGTTCTTAAAATTTGCAGAAAGTAGAAAATACTTATAATTTCCTTAACTTGACCATCAAATCTTTCACTGTGCTATTGTTTAAAAACTCATGAGAAAGGAGTAACAGTCTCAGTCAAAGACTGAGAAATAAAACTGCAGATGTTGATTAGCAATTCTCTGTAAGATCTCTCACAGTCTTCCTGCCTAGCCTTGTAATAGCCTTGTTGCTATTTTTAACTGATTCTTAAAGAATTAACACCAGAAGTCCTCTCCTGTTAGGGATATCAATGGAAGCACTATCATTAGATAACCTTGCTGAAGGACAGGTGATGAAGGACATCAGTGGAGCGTGGCACACGGTGCCTGACTGCAAAGAAGCCACCACAGCTCTCTTGGAGGATGTGAGAATCTTCCTCATCTCTGCTGCAGTGGATGTCACACTATCAAAGTCTAGAAGCTCTTCAGCAAAACAGGGCAGTTTTCCATTTTCTCCCATCAGCAGTCAATATTCAGCACTCCAAAAGAGACCACCACACATGGGTAGGAACGTGGAAACATTTACATGTCCGAGCTAGAAAATTAATTACAATGCTGGAGGACATCATCTCTATGAAATCATTCATATTACTACTTTCCAGAGAGAGAAAATGCCTTTGAGCCTTCCTTGCTACTGAAAAATACTTTAGATAAGCTGTAAGCACATAGAAGTTAATGGTAAACTATTTCCCTTTATTTTCACTGACATTACAAAGTAAGCAAAATATTACATATTTCAATGCTGCGGTGACATTTTTTGGGTGGCTTCTGTCCAGAACAATAATTTATGCTCTGGAGGGTGGGGGAGGCTTCTTTAGGTAAACAGAAAGGGGAAGATTTGGAGACGTGTTCCGGCTGGCTGGAGCCAAGACATGATCATGGTTTTGTCATGGAACACTGAGATATCAATATCACAAACAAAAAAAAAACAACAAAAAAAAGAAAAACCTGTGGGTCCTTAAGGTAGCTGGATATAGAGCTCACCTCCCCAGACACATTTCTAACAGTGTTCATCGTCTGCAGTGAATTTCCAATACAGCTCTGAGGCTGCAATTGCCATATTTTCAATGACTTGTTTTAATGCAAATTGATCATCCAAATGCTTTTGCAGTATAAAAATTACAGCCAAGACTAAAGTGCCTTTTAATGATGCTCTGGTTAACAACTCTGAGACAGCCAGGAGACTGAGCTTTGGAAAGAACATCCAGGATCCATGGAAAATTTTCTGGTGTGTCAGTGGAGATACGAGATTGACAGTTTGGGTATAAGACATTTTGTTCTATAATTCCTACTAATGTTTTGAGTCTTTGGCACCTGAAAGCACATGAGGATATCAGTTGTTGGTAGAAATTCCTTAAAATCATTCTCAAGCTTTTTTTGACCTCACCAATATCAACCCACTAAAGAAAATTACATAAGAATGGGTAAAACTTGTTATTTTCTTGCATCTCTTTTAATAGTGGTCTAAAAAGAGTTTAGACATAACCAGGAGTGTGCCCTTCCTAAAACTCAGGAATCTGGCTCAGGAATCAGCCACATCATCATCATCTGCTATGGTCCTTTGGGGTGAAATCTGGAATTTGTGCCCCATCTTACTCCATAAATCCAAATAGGAAGCACTTGACTAATTCTGCTGAGAACAGGAGTTTTAAAATGTCCAGATTTTTATTTTACCAAGGTGTTTGTTGGAGAAGACTAAGGAAAAAGATTATTTGGGAATCCTGCCTGGCTGGGCATGACCATTGCAGACAGGATCCCTTAGTGCAGTGTGCCTTTTTCTCTGAAAAATTAACCTTGTGATATTTTAGTCCTTTCTCCTTTTTTCCCACCTTTGATCATTCCTGCAAGCACTAGCCGGTGCTGACAGCAGGAATTTGTGTGAGCACAGCTCTGCCTACCTTTCTTTCTAATGCATCCTTCAGTTTTCCTTTTGGCTCTCCTTAGCTCCAGTTGATTCTGATCTTCCCCTCCTACTACTGGGAAATGATTTTGCCATATATTGCTTATCTCCTTTCATATTTTAATGAAAGGCATGAAAGATAATGGCTGAAATTGTATCATGGCAGAAGGACTTGGTAGATGATGCTATTGTCTACAGATGCACTGGGTGGCTATAAATACAGAAAGTCTACAATTATCATTAGAAGGTTTGTTAAAATTGAAAAGCAAAAGAATGCCAGTTTTCCATTAATAAAAATCTCTCGCTTCCCCTGTTACCCTTGGTGGAAACTGGCAAGCAGTTCCCTAATCTGGATATTGTTCCTTTACCTCCATCCTGTTTTTCCTTCTTTCCTCTCATTTCCATTCCTGTCAAAGCCTCCAATGCCTTCACCATTGTGTTCCTCCTCTCGTATCTATCAGAAGATGTGGCTCATTAAGTGTAAGCATTTTTATTTGATCCAGAGGCATTATTTCTGTATCATTTTATTTCCTGGACATACCCCAGAGGCTGTGGGCACAGAGTTAAATGTCTGGAAACTCCTGCATGCCAGTCACAGCCTGGAACCCACCTTCCTTCTGCTTGGAATGGAGCAGATCAGTGGGGACCAAAACCTTTTATTCACAGCTGCACCTGTCAGGTGTGGGCATAGCATCAGGGTCCAGATTTGCACCCAAGTGCAAATTCAGGAGGCTGCATCTGCTCAAAGATCACTCTTATGTGTGTATGTATGTGTAGAGGTGTATTTACACACAATATGCAGGCACACACATGCACATATTTCCATTAATATATATTTATGAATTTATAATTATACATAAAAATTACATAAATATAATTATGAAAAAAAATTGGGACTAAATATCAAAACCTAGCCATAAGTCTTGGTGAAACCAGGCAAACTGTTTTATTTGATAATTTAGGTTATTGAAAGCACTCCATTTTAGTATCAACCATTATTTAATATGTTTTAATTGACTGAAGATGAAGCTTGTAGGGTGAAGTGCAGGATTTTGTACTACAAAACAAACATCAGCACCAAAATATCTGGACACTTCCAGGCAATTTTTCCTCTTTTTGAGCTAAGGAATCCAGCAGAACTGGTCCACTCCCACAAACAGTTTAACACCTGAAGACTTGTTTCCAGAGAATATATATGTTTATTCCAGGTAATGTGTATAAAATTATGCATATGTATAATTAAAGCACATAATTCATGTTCAGATTTAACTGAGTTTTAATTTTAATCTGAAAATTGAAAAACTGGATACAAAAACTCAAACAAGATCTCTTCTGCAATTGCCAGTAGGTCACCTACAAAGGAAAAGCTTTCTCACTGTTTTTTTCCAGCCCCATCGAGAGGCAGGAGTGAAGAAATGAGTAAATATACACAGTTGTCTGAACAGCATCCGTGCGTGCAGAAATGCCCATTTTTCAGTGATACAGGGAATGACTCATTCCTGCCCTGAAGAGGCACAGCCAGATCAGAAACCCAACACAAGAAGCAGGAGTTGTTCTGTTGCTCTAAGCTCCTCTTCATCCTGGGAAGAGTACTGTAAGCCCATGGGGAGATGTTTTCCTTAAATCTCAGCCATCATTCAATATTACAGTTTATCCTCTTCTGAGGAACTGCCTGCTCTGTTCTGGGGCACTTGACTGCAGCATGACCAGACTCCCAAAACAGTGTCATTTAAAGCACAATTTTGGCAAGTCAGTGTTAGATTTCTTTCACAGAGGTCACGAAAATGTCTTTTCATCTCTCATTTTCTAAGAGCTAAGAGTAACTGGTTGTTACTGCATCTCAGAAGCTGAGGAACAAAGGGTTGTGTGTCAGGGTCCCCAGCACAAGGGGAATAACACAACAGAACATGCACATAAACACACTCTTTAATTTATACTGAACATACAGTTCAACATCTTCACATTAAAAACCTGTAGTCATGCATTGTGGATGGCACAGGAATATCCCAGAAAATTTTGGCATTCAGTCTGGAGCCACATATTAAAAAATCTGCAGTTACAAATACATGGAATTAACTTGCAGATATCTGTGGGGCAGTAATCAGTCAGTTGGGGAGAATCTGCTCTGCTTATCGCTTTTTGCATCCTGTATTATAATTTAACATTCAGATGCCTAGTTATCAATTTAGAAAAAGAAATTTAGCTGTCAGTTTTCAGAAATATTCCTCTAACTCTTTGCATGGAAAGGTCACTCTGCTGCTCATTGTACCATCAGTTCTGAGGATGCCACAACTGCTGGGAGAAGCAGAAGCCCCACTTGAAGTCTTTCAGACACAGAGCACTCACACTACTGGGTTGAATTTCAGATTATCCTTTTATTTTTTTTTTTCCCTTTCATCTGAATTGAGATGTTAGTCATCAGGGTTATCCAAGAAATGCAATGTATTCACAAGCTGCTGTATGTCCAGAGTGAGGTAGAAGAGATAAAATTCAGAGAAGTATTAGTAAAGTAATAGTTAATATCTACATATACACAGATTTTTAGCCTAATATAAGTAGCTGATGGATATTATAAAGTTGTTGGATTTCTTTTCTTTGCAGTATACCAAATGTTTGAGATAATGTGATTAACCTAGAATTACATACAAATCCAGCTATGAAGCACATTCAGCATTGCAGAGGTGAATGTCATTTGGGCATTGTTATGCATTTCATTTCTTCAGAAGCTTTGCTGCCCAAGGACAGAAATGTTTAAATAGGCCAGGGCTAACTGCCTTTGTCACACTGCCTTTAGGTGCTCCTTTGTATGACAACACTTGTTTCCCTTTGGCCATCAATTTTTCCCAATTTTCCCTTCAATAATAACTTGAATTATCTCATAGAGATGTGATGCCACCTCAGTAAAGTACTGTACAGTACAATCAGAGGAGGAGAGCTTTAGGGACAGCAGAATCACAGAATTAAAGAGTGTCCTGAGTCAGAGGGATTCACAAGGATCCATGTAATCAATCACCATTAGATGAAACTCAGAAACAGTCAGAGTTAGGTTGGAAATGGGAAGAATTGCTTTGCCAATAAACAGGATTCTCTGGAGTCAACCTGCAGGAGGGATTTCTGCTGTAGGAGATGTCCTGGGCTTGCACTGGGTTCATCCTTGGATGTGGTATGGATGGGACTTGTGAGGTCCAAGTGCTGCCTGTAAATATTACAGCACAATGTACAGAGCATCCACTTCCAGACAAAAATGGAAGGATCTAATTTCTGGATGCATGTAAGTCCTGAACTCTTTTCTACCCCTCCTTGGGAATGCTGCCTTTCCTAAAGCTCTCATTTCATTACCTGACCTGGCAACATCCATGTGTGTGCTTTCCTTCTAAACGATCTTTTCAGTTCTGGTAGTTCATCACAAATTTAAACACCAATTCTGGAAACAATTTTGTTTAATAGTGCTCCTGATAACTTTGCCTGATGGTGCAGACAGTCAAAGTCATGCACAGCCAGCACTCATTTCTGCAGTCAGTTTTAAAGGAACTTGGGATACAAGATGCAAACACTACCTTTGCAAATAAAACTGAGAATTTATAGAATCTTTGTAAATGCATGTGGAATTGTCCAAAAGTGTTCTCTACAGGTCCTTCTCCCACTGGAAACCCCCTTCTTTCTCAAGACCCCAAGTGTGTTCTGTCAGCTTGTAAACACTGGGGCTTGTGTCAAATGCATATGGGACTCTCAGAGCTTCCCACTCCTCTCTTTTTGTGTAATTAGAAATGATAAATAATTTGTTGGTGCTCTGCCATTCCACTCCTGTCACATCATCATGCACAGCATATCAGTTGTAAAGTTAGAGAGAAATAGTTCTTTTCATGAAACATAACTAACTTTATTGACTCTCTAATTAATATCCCCCTAAAATTGTGGGTTTCTGTGATCACAGCTGGCATGTTCAGGTAATACAATGTACAGTTCAGTGGTTTGAGTTCCTCAGAAAGCTTTACCTTGCTCATAGGGCCTACCAGCCTGTTGGTCTGAGTCTTAAAATAGAGCTGTCAATACCACTTTTCTTGGAAGAATGCAATGCTGTTAAGCTGTTATTCTGTACAAAAAGAATAGAGCTTCCAAAGAAAACATTCTGCTTAATGTGGAAAAAAATAACACAGAAGCTATGGAATCAACAAACAGACTTCTCTCCCTTTGGCCTGGGTTCCTGCTGTGAGCTAGCCTGAGGGAAGCAATGGTGTCCCGACAAGCAATGGAACAATTGTTATCCACCCTTGCTCTCTTCAAGCAAAGATGATCTCCTCTGAATTTTTTTTAATACAAACAGCATTACTTACTGAATGGATATTGAAGTTGTTTTCCTGCCCTACAACCCCTGAGGCTGGGTATCAGTTCTCTAAGGAAGCAAGAGCCTTGCCTGGATGTGAGTTCACTTTCTTTAGGGACCGCAAATGGTCCCTGCCAGAGAGCAGATGAGCAGCAAGACATGCATTAACCTCAGGGAGCTGCAGCAGGGCCATGGGTTTGGGGCAGTCTCCATGCACTCCCTGCAGCCCCAGCTCTACCTACAGGTGCTGTTCCCCCATCACCCCAGATGTGTCCCAGCTTCCTGCTCCGGAGTGCGCAGAGGTACAGAACTGGCACCGGCACCGGGCAGTGTCTCCCTGCAGCCCTCTGCTGGCAGCTCTGTCTTCCCATTAGTCTCAGTCAGTCCCTTAAAAGATTCAAGGTCTTCTTGACATCAGCAGGCTGGACTGGGAGCACATGAAATGGGGATGTGAGCCCAGAAGCAGCGTGCAGAGGTGCACTGAGCATCACCAGAACCAGCAGCTCGCTCTGCGGCTCTATCAAACAAAGGCATGCGGCTGTTTCAGAGAGATAATTGCAAATCAGCCTTCTTGGGCTGAGGCATTAAATCCAGGCACAGCTGCCCCACTACCAGCTCGTGACTTGGTTTTATATTTTTATGAGCTTTTCAATGCTTATTAAACTTAGTGCATTTCCTATTCAACACAGAATTGCAATAATATATCACAAGGAAAGAGTACTGGAAGAAGAATATACCCTGGTGGTGTGAAAAAGGAATGAGCTTCCTGGGCTCTCTGCAGCACCATGCATGTTGCAGGTGAGGAGCCAGGGGTGGGGGCATGAGCCCCTCCCTCACTGCCTGCCTGGGATGGTGACTGTCATTCTGCATGGCATGGCTGGGTCAGGGCAGCCAAAACAGGGAAGTCATTTGCAGAGTGAGTCATGCCAGGAGCACTTGCTTCCTCAAATGAAAACCTGGAAGGGGGTACTGATGGAAGGCTTTACAGCTGTGCAAGCATTAAAGGAAATTATGGAAACCCACCACAGTTCTTTGAAAGCTTGCAGCAACATAGGAGGGAGAGGGCACTGTACTGAGCATGACATCTGGAAACCCTGACCCATGAGATAGGGATGTTGACTTTGTTCATTGTTGATTGACAATTTTTTCAAGGAGAGTGAAAAAGGAGATTGTAATTGCTAAGTAAAATCTGTTTTTTCAGAAAGTTCTATTCATCTAGGATTTATGCAGTTTTCAGCATTATTGCCTTATGTTTTTCACTTGGAATAGATTGTTCTTTCAAACATGAATCCCACTCCAGCATCCCAGGCCACAGCCTGCCATGTGAGAGGTATTTTAAACACCTAAGCTTGGACAAATAGAGTTGTCCTTGCTCACCCAGATCCTGTGCATGACAGATTTTTGGATTTTTCTGAAAATGAAAAGGTCTCAGTGTAAATACCTTGTCTCAGGGAACCTCAGCATATGGTGGTCCTGGCACTGCACCACGTACCAGGCGCCCTCTTGCCCACGTCTGAATGAATGACTAACATTTGCTTTAAATTTTCTATGCTAATGGCAGCAGCAACAGTGAAGATTGTTTAAAGTTTCATATTTTGTAGCTGTCTAGAGGGTTTTTGATGAATCATTGAAGTGAAGATCTTTGTGTAAGTTCATTGCTAAGTTATGCACATCTTAGCTCTCCCCAGCAAGTCTCTGACATTTCTGCTGAACAAACTCAGTCGTTGAGGTGATATGCAGCCTCACAGGCTCATTGAGCATCCCTACCCCCAAACTCAGCCCTAGAAACTTGAAAATCTTCCATCTGATTGTTTTTAAGTGGGCTAATGCCTCATGTAACAAGCTTTCTCTAGCATACTGCAGTTCTGTTGAACACTTCATCTGGCATTTCACATTGTTGTCTTCAGTTTGTCAGGGTTCTTTTTTTTTTTCTCATCTTTGCTTTTCTAGGAACTTGAGCCATTTCTGCCATTGAGATTTCTGCATGGGTGCAGGAATGTGTTGCCTTTACACACGGTGATGGCAATCTTTTCATGTCAATTTGGAAATAGACTGTCTACATTTCAAATTCTGAATTAATTTTCATTGCTTGAATGTTCCTGTACAAATCTCCTCTGTAACAAATCAGCTTTGCCACCAATTTTGTGTCTGACTGGGATGTTTATTTCAGTGCCTTGCTTTGCTCAGTCCTTCTGTCACAGCAACGTCTTCAGTGCCCTCCTTACATGGCCCTCCTCAGTTGTTACTTGGCCATCAGAGAATCACCAGCTGGGATTTTTCTTAGAGGAAACATGGACCAATGCAATTGATTTTCACCAGGTCACTAGAATGTTATCACAGTAACTGGGATGTCACTAAAAAATCTGTTCAGGACTTTGACCAAAAGGTGAGACAATACCCCTTTGTATGCTAAAAATTGCCGACTTAAAAAGATATTTTGTAAGCTTTAACAAATTTGTGCAAGTGGCGTACTTTTAGCAAGGAGAAAGTATATAACTTTCTACATAGCATTAAATACTCAATTTTAAAATCTTACACACAAATTGTTTCAGTAAAAACCCCTGAACCAAAAAGGGCTTTTGAAAACCAGGCTCAGTATGACACTGGACACAGGTATTCAAACTGTTGCTTAATACTGCTTTTCCCTGTGTTGTAAATAGTAGAGACAGATACCAGAGGACAGGAAATCAATTGGACATAGAAGGATGAAAAGTTGAAACACTTTCACTGCAGATAGTGAAAAGCTGCAGACATGTTTGGTCTTGCTGGTTGGTCCTGCAAAGTACTGTGCTTTAGACCAGATAAACTTTTTGTTAACTCACACCTACTCATAACAATAGACACAGCACAGGGATCTTCTCTCCCACATATCCTTCACTGCCATCCATCATCATTTAGAATAGAGAAGATTAAAATTTCCACAAGACATCTTCGTTTAATTGGTTTTATTTTTTTTTGTCACTTGATGAGAGCTAAAGCAATACATGAGCTTATTCAAAGATTTCCTGCTCCCCAGAGGAGTGTGACATCCATCCAGATAAGAGAGATCCTCCAAAAAGGGGATCTATGGGGATTTGCTATAAAACAGTTGCTCCTTGGTGATTAGCTGGTTTAATGCAGAGAATCAGCCAGCATTTATTGAGAAGGTCCAAAGTCTCTTTGTGAGACTGTTGTGGCAGAGACACTGTTCTCACTGTTTGTTTGCCATTAAAATCCAATTTCTTATCTGTCAGTAAAATGCACTTCTGTTCCCAAACTAACTGCTCCCAGAAATTGTGTGAACCTACCTGTCCCACACATTAATTGGGTGTCTGTGAAGCAAACGGGGAAGGCAGAACGTCAGGGCTCAGCCAGCAAGCAGCAGTGTCTGAGCTGTGGGTGTTCAGGTGCCCTCCTGGGAGAGACAGAAGGGAGCAGAGCCAGAGCAGAGCCACCTGTCCATGTCACATCAATGATGCTGTCCTTGGGCTGGACCCTGCATGAGCCAAAGGCAGCAGTTCACAGAGGAGCATTCTGAGAGAGAATATTTCTGGTTTGCTTCTTACAGGTTGCACTAAGGGTAATGGAGTTCAAGTCAAAGGACACAAGAAGATCTTGAATTCATTTGCCATCCTAAGCAGGGTGCCCCCAAACTCTCCTTGCCTGCCCTTGGAGCAGTTACCCATACTCAGGCCACATGCACTTTTGGTCTAAAAACCCCTTTAGGATTTGGTGCAGCCAATCCAGGCCATATCTAAGTATTGTCCCATCAGGGATTTTTGAACAGTGACTCCCAGGCAAAGCACCTATAAAAGAGAATGTGTAGCTTTCAGATTGAGCATGCCTCATATGTACCTGGTCAATCTGTCTGATATTCTTTCATGCATGCCAAGCTGGATGGTGAAGAACTTCTTTGGGAAGTTTCTGTAAGCACTGGGACTGTAAGCAGCTCATCTTTCCCAGCAGGCTGGAAAGCCTTGGTATGTGTCTTCTAATAAAAATAATAATACAGGGTGTGACAGGCAGTTTTTGTGGTCTGCTCTACCATATGTCTCCTCTGCCTTGTGCTGTCAGTAGGCAGCAGGAACCTTCAGAAAGGTGAAGAAGCAAACCCTCCATCTTCTGTCCCCCAGGAGTATCCAGGAGCTCAATCTCTCTGCAGGCACAACCTGTGCTGAGAGCAGCTGTGGGATCTTTTCACCACCTAGAGCCATCCTGGAGGACACATCTCTGAGTGGAGACAGCACCACTGTGCCCTTCTCTCACAGCTGGGAGGGAGGTGACTGCAGTTCCCCTCTCTGGAGGAACAGATGCAATCCTTCTTGCTACTTAGCATGAGTGGAGGTCTCCAAAGAAGGTACTGAATGCACTGCTTTGGCTTTCTTTGACCTCATTCTACCTGATCATTTAAACCAAACTGCTGAGGAAATGAAAGTGGGCCTGACAGATGGGTAACTGGAGGATGTTTTTTAATATACTTCAGGTGAAGTATTAGTGAAACTAAATTATGATGACTGCTAGTGTGTCAAATCTGCTTCTTCTGCAAGGGAAAATGAGAAGAAAAATATGGCAAGACTAAATTTCTGTTCAAATTTCCAGAACAGTTAGGATAGCTGTTTCCAGGGGGCAGTGACCATGTGAGTGACATGGGTAGTTTGAGGAAGTACATGTGGATGTGGGAAAGGATCTGACAAGGGACAGTTGTCACACAAGGACACAGATGGCACTTGTAATGTCTGCAGCAATTTCTACAAGTGAATGCATCATCACTCAGAGTGTAACCCAACCAGCCATATGAGAAGCCAGAGTATGCAAACCTACAGATTGCAGGGCTTTTGAGGTTTTCCAGCTCTGCTGTTTGTCATCTTGGAGACACTTTTAACCCTTTGCCTGCTGGTGGTCAATAGGATTCCTTGACAGCAGGATCTCCTGGGGCCTGAGGGCCAGCACAGAGTTCTGCCAGGGCCTTGTCCAACAAATGTGCCTTTGCACACTCAATTGCTCATCTTTCCTGTGTTGCACACCTTCTGGGGAACACATTGTCACTAGTGCTGGTGAGATGTTCACGTGCAAATCCTCTAGATGACAAGGACAGTTTGGGTGAGTAGAATGGTAACTCGTCTCTGCTGGGAATAGTAAAAGCAACATTTGGCACCTGGGTGTTTGTCCTTGTTTTCTTTTCAAAGAATTCTGTCCTTCCAAGTTCCTTGCCTTGTTTTTTCACTGTCTGAAAAATGGAGCACCATGAAATGATGCATATCAGACACCAGAAACAGAGCAAATCTGCAGCAGGACAGATGCCCTCCAAGCTTGGAGCAGGTATAACCAAGGCTTCCTGAGTGACTGCTGCATTCATCCAGGAAGGCTTCTGTCTGACAAATGTGTTTGACTTCCCTGAGTACATTGGGGCATTACTAGAGAAGTGTGTAATAGAGGACATCATCCATCATGATTGCAGGGAAGCGTTTGACAGTGTTCCACAAAGGGAGCATGATTTACAAAGTAAGTATAAGGAAACTATTGATGTCAATTAAAAATCAGATTGGCAGTTTGAAGGAAAGGATAGGGATGGGACATAAAACAAAAACAGAAGACTGGACAAAGCTGGAATTCTCTGAATAATATTCAAAGTAACCCTAATCTAATCTCCCTGACTACCTCAGATAATGAAAAAAGAGAAAGCAAATGTGTAGAAGCAGAATAAGCCTGACTAAAATGAAATTACATACTGTTATTCAGCAAGGCAAGGGAACAGAAGGAAAAAGCCATCAGGAACCATACTCCACGAGCCATTTATAAAACATAATTTAGAGAGCAACTCATCAGGGCAACCTCCCACAGGACTCTGCAGCCCCTCTGCATCAGCAGCAGAAGTGCCCTGTGCTCCTGGGAGCAGCCTGGACAGCAAATATGGACAGAGCCAATACATTGCTCCTGCAAAGTAAAAATCTACCACAGGCTTGCTGGAAGGTGTGCAAGGAAACCTTCTAATAAAAGGGCTTTACTGAAGTATTTGACTGAATCTGGCATGGACATTTTGGCTGAAGGGTGCCTGCATTCCCTGGCTGCATATTGCCTTGCACAGCAGCATTTTGCAAAAAAAAAACCTCTGCCATGAGCGGGTCCACTCACAGACCCCAGTACAGGAGAGGGAAGTGTTGGGCAAATGTAAAATGATGGGATTTAGTCAGGGTCCTTATTGCACTGTTTGAGGAGGAAGGACTATTTTTCCTAGCAGAGGGGTTTAAACACATAATAGTCCTCATAATCATTGCATGATCTCTGCACCCTGGTTCTGGTCCACTGAGGTGAACACTCCATGCTCACTATCACAGAGCTTTCCTGAGCTCCAGCCAGGGCAGGCAGCAGGGAAGTAGCACTGGATTACCTTTGGGTGGAAGGAGTTGGCTGTTTGGACTCTTACAAGTAATGATCACTTGGAGGAGGAAGGCAGTGCTGCACATTTCCTAGGACCTGTAAGACACCCAGTTGGGGACTTTTTCATGGCTACAGCTCAGGAAATCTGGATCAGCTCTACAGTCCTGCTTCCTGCATCTCCTTCTTGGCCATCCCCTCTTTGGGCTGGAAGATCTTTAGAGATGGACTCTTTCTGGGGGATTGTGCCACAGTTTTGGACTCCTGGCCTTGTGGCTGCAGCAATGCTTCCAAGCAATTCCCTCCCTGACTGGCTCTGGAGTGCTCCTTGCTCCCTTGCAGGCAGCTGGCCTGGGGTAATGCTCCTCCCTATATGCACCATGGGTGGGTGGCAAATACCCACCTCTGCCAAGAGCACACAGCCCAAAATGGCAGAGGGGAAGGCACAAGAAATTTCCTATTTTTGCTCCTGCAAGCCTGAGGGTGTGAAGCTTGAAATCTGTGCTTGTTTTCTGTTTTTTTCCAATGCCTGATTATGGCCAAAAATTTCATATAGACACAGCAATTTAGTTAGATTGATGGCCCTTGTCTCCCTTGTGACAAATGCCACGCCTGCCAGACACTTGGCTCTAAACAGCCTTTACAATCATTCTGCTTTTTTTAAAGTTTAAGTGCCCACTAGAGGAAAAATTAGTTTGTCATTTAGACTGGCCTTGGCTAAATTAGTTCATTCCTGAGCAAGTGTAAAACACAAAATGAATACACTACTCTGGGAGGCATGAGAGCCCCTCATAAAGAACAGCTAAAGGGTGGATTTAAATTCACATCAAGAAAAACAATTAGAGAAGCATTTGGGGCAGGAAGGTAATGTTAAAAAGCAGATATATCCAGCAGATGCGTTGTGAGAGTCCAGGCTGCGTCACAACGACAGTGAAAGACAGAGGGAGGTATAAGTGAGCCAGGGAGGGTTGAAAGCTTGGTTTTCCTGCAGGAGCAGTGTCACAGTGTCTCTCTGAGGTGCTGCATCAGCATCAGGCTCTTGGGAAGCTGCGCAGTTTGAAGAGAAACATTCTCCTTGGTTTAAGGACACCAGTGTATAAATCACTTGTGGAAGCAGGAGCCATCTCTGGCCATCCAGGCTTTATTAGGTAGGAAAAATTAACACTCAGAGCATGCAGGATCAACTGGATGCTTGAAGGACCTCTCTGCTTACATCAGAAATGTTGATGGCTGGTGCCTCATGGGAAATTGTATTTGAAATGCCTGATTTTATACTTTTGGGGGAGAAAAAGTGCAGGTGGAGGTCAGAGCCCCATGGTGAGAGGTGTGAACAGGGAGGTGGGGTCTCAAGTCAGGAGCAGAAGCCACCCACACAGCCACGCACTGGGACCCATTTACAGCTGAGCTTTTCTCCTCCATCCTTATTCCAGGCACAGATGCCTGACACCAATCTCTCATGTGCCTTTCACCTTCAGTCTGCTGCCCATGATGGTGCCAAGAGTCTGCTCCCCTCTCCTTTCTGCCACAGACAGAGCTGGGCAGTCTGAACTGGAGCCATCCTATCCCTAATAGCTGCATGGAGCATTTTCTGCAGGCTTTATTGAGCAGGAAGTTTGAACATCTATCCATGTGGAGTGATGCCTTGTGGAAACCTGTCACATCCAGCCAGTTTTACCCCCAACACAGCCTCATCTGAAGTAAACAAGCTGGTTTCAGTCAAGCTCTTGATGAGCCAGAACAAAGTCTATTCCTTACATAAAAACAAAACTAGATGGTTCTCCAGGGGGCAGAAAATATTTGTTACTAGGAAAAGCATTGCAACGCATCAATTTCCAATTCCCTCTATTTTTATGCGTCTTTCAAAACTCCTAACTCTACACATTTGAAAACACTGTCCAAGAATAAATCTCCTCCTAGGTGACACTTTAAATATCAACTCTGAGCCTAGAGTAAATATTCACAGGCAAGATATAAAATTCTGAAAACAGGATTTAATAATGGTAATGCTGACAAAACCTCTTCTGCAGCAATTATAGTAGGTGCCTATTTGTATACCAAACAAACTGAGGGGCTTAAAAATAGATGGGGGAGAGCAAATTTATTATTACCTGGGTGCAATCCTGAAAGCTTCGTAATTCAGAGATTTTCCTTTTCAGACTGACAAAAGTCTCGACCTTGAGACAGATTAGTGATTCTAATTTCTCCATGTGTGTTATTTCATTAGATTCACTGTGGCAAAGTATTTTAATGGGCCCTATGTACCTATTTCTCCATGTGCAATATGCAGCATGTGTTCCATCATGCCTGCCAGAATAATTTGGTTAAAAATACTAAAACTGAGCCTGATATTCCTCTTAGTACAAGAGTCATGAAAAATACCTGGCAGGAGCTGAGTGTGGAACAAATGGGAATTTACTTAGACTGGGAGAGAAAGGACTCCCTGATTTAGTGTTCACCTCAGGCCCACATTTTATGCATGTGCATAAAGAAAGGGAAAATTCATTGATTTGCTTCAGGAGTACTTTATGTCTTGGTGGAGCACAGCGTATGAGTTCCTACTTAAGTCTATTCCCATAAAGTGTTTCAGCAGCTATGCCCCACTATGTCCCACTAATGCCTTTGCCTATGTCCCACAAATGATAATAGAAGATTTAAGACTCAGGGTGAATGTTCTCAGAAGCTTTACTGTCCTGAGGCCATGTTGCTGTATTCTGGACACGGCTGGTCATGCAGGCTAAGGATGCAGAAATGAAGAGCAAAGCAGTCATTACCTTGTCACTACATAATGGCTTGCTCAGACTTTCTCCAGATAGAGCTCTGGGGATAAATTTTAAGTGTTATCAGCATATATACACGGGGATTTATTTTCAAACCTTCCTCATGCTCTGAATCATGTGAGTAGTTCATCCCTAGAACTAGCAGAAATTTGCATGATCGAAACTAGTACAGGAACATTCTCCATCACAGTGATGGGTGTGAGAAAGCCAGCACCAACCCCTCTGAGGTTATCCAAATCTCTCATTCTTTTTTCCTCTTTTCCATCTGCAGTGGCCTGAGAAGGGAATTTTCTCAGAAGCACTTGATCTCCAGAATGTTTTTTGCAGCTCGGTGCTGTATTTCAGGCAGTGCCACAGAGCAGTGCTTTATGTGGGTGGGAGAGGAGGGGATGTATGGGCTCCTCCTGCTTGGGGTTGTAACATTCCATGGTGTAAATGAGGGTAATAGCAAAGGAAACTCTAAAAATATTGGCATCATATTTGTGAGACTGTCTTCTTTGGGAAGGGGGTCCCAAGCCCCTGTGACAACTCTACAACCAATGGTGCTTTGTAGAAGGGAACAGGCCTGGCAGCACCAGGGAATTTGTGCAAGATGATTAATCCCACGCCAAAAAAACCCAAGCCAAAACAAAACAAAAACAAAAAAACCCAAACAAATAAACAAACAAACAAGTAAACAAATGAACAAAACAGTAAAAAATATGGAATGCTAATTTGCACAGTCAAAGTCCCCTAATATTTTTACTTCCAATACCCATCAATGAAATGTCCGGTTCCGTAGGGTTCAATTTTCCAGCTCAGATGGGATGTGCAGGGCTCAGTCCTGCTTGGGGCACATCACAGTGGTTGTTCTCACCCCTGTTTCCTGGTTTGTCCCTGGGAATAGGTGTCTTCTGTCTCAGCAGAAGCAGCACCTCTCAGGGCCTGGCCCGCCTGCTGATGGAAGTATAAAGTCTAGAACTGATGACGAAACCTTTGGGCTTGGAAACAAACCTAAAACAATAGCTTTGGGGAAGGTCTTTCTTTTGCTTTCTCCCATGCAATCAGTGCAGTTATTAAATTTATTGTGGCTGTTTTTTCCAGAGAAGATTTGGGAGCTGAAGCGAGGGTTCCTTTTTCCAAGTGCTTTTTAGTGTTGACAGTGCGGAAGAGTCATCTGTGACAATTTTGATTTTTCTGTCATTGCTGCTTCCTACATGGGATTTATTTTTACAGGCAGGATCCTTCAGAATATTTCTTTTTTTAAATTCCATTTTCATTTAGCAAAGTAGCTTCTGTGGGTTGTCCCCACTCAGATATTTTTATACCCTCTAGAAAGCTGAGTTTCTATGCTGATTATGGACATGAATCGCCATCTTCTGCGCTTTGCAAAGAAATTATTTTAAATCCATATTAGTACTGTGGATTTCAATAGGAATTCTGCCATGGTCATTTCCAATGTCAGTCTACACAGACATTTGAGTTGCACACAATGTGACAATGATGTTTTTTCTGAGGTGTGATATCCACAGACAAGTGGACTATGAAATTAATTTATCGGATAAAACATCATCATCTTTTCCTTCTGAACAACTTTGTCCTCATTTTTGTGTTTATTTTTATTTTCATGCTATGTTAAAATTGTAGATAACTTGGGGCAAGGAACACCATGTTTTGTTAGTAATATTGCAAGACATTTCTGAGTAGAATTTATGTATTAATGCAAATATTTTGTGTTTGGGAAAAAGAGTCTCTGTGTACTAGCAAATCTAAATATTCAGCTGTCCAGGAGCTCATTAGTCCTCTGTGCTTCCCTGGAATCAGATTAAATGGTGAATACCAGTGAGCCCTTTGATCATACAACAATATTTTCCACAGGGCATGGAATTGCATATGCCATATATAGCACAAGGCTCTGGTGTGGTGTCTGCCATTATATTTCAGATACTAAGCAAATAAAAACATGTATCTCCATAGACACTGTAATGAGTGCCAAATACTGCCCTTAAGTATGCAACTATATCTTGTAAAATAGTCACATTGAGATGTTACTATATTCTATAGAAGAATTTAGTGCCATTTATGATAGATAAATACCAATCACTTACATGTATCCCAATACCTGCAGTTAAACTACTGTTTTTACCTTTGACTTTTGCATGATTCTGTGAACACAGCATGAATTGGTGAGCACCCATGGCATGGCTGGAGCCCAGGATCCAGACTAAAGGATTTTCAGGGAAGGGGAACAGGTCTAGTACAATCCTAGACCCACAGGAACTCAGAGGAACCTGAGTTACTTAAAATTAGAGATTTAAAAAGAAATGTCATTGCACAGGATTAAACAGGTAATGAGAAAATTGGAGGGACTATAAGTGTCTACTGCACTGTACTCTGTATCTCTTTTATTCCCAGGCAAATTCCTCAAGTTCTAAATCGTCACCTCTTATCTTTTTCCTCATAAGAAAAGTGCAGCTTCCATGTGTCTTCTCTGAAATCCTGCAGGTGGAAATGTAATTTTTTTCCAAAGGGCAAAGTTATTCACATTTGACCAAAATGAGAAAAATTACAATTAGATAAAACAAAGAAAAAAAAATGGGGTATACATGAAACTTTGGCTTGGAATGGAAAGCTCTGATTCACTGTAAACAACTTAATGATTGTCTTTTATTAAAAATTCAAGTCAGTTTTTACAAAGAAAAAAGCTAGTCTTTCAAATGAAGAGTCTGATATCAGTTTGAAAGTATTAAAGCAAAGTTCACTAACTTTCAAAAAATATTTCTTTTTGAAATTGCCAAAACATCATGTTTTCCTTTATTTTATTCTCCACTCCCTCAGTTCTTTTCAGTTGGAAGTTTCATACATTTCCCCCTTTGAAATACATCTTCCCTGAGATTTTAATACTTGTTTCAGTTGAGATCATTATCCAAAAGACAACTTTTGCTGCATGGAAAGGGCCAAAACATTAACAGCTCCTACAAGGGCCCATGTAAATGGTTTTGGTTTCTCACTTACAACCCACAAGTTCTCCACAGGCAGAGTATCTCAGTCAGTTTTATTCCTGACCTTGGTTATATTGAAATAATCCACTGAGATGGATGCTGCTCCTTATTAATCATACTGGTCTTTTCTAAACATTTAATCATCAGTTTGACTGGGGAAAAAAAGGAAGATAAAAGTAAATTTTTTGTTGTTGTTGGAGAGCGTGTATTTTTTGTGCTAAGAAGTTGTATAAGGTTTCAGCCAAATTTACTTACTAATTTCTAAAATGATAAATTCTTATTTGAACAGATGTTTGGGTTAATCCTTGAAATTTTTCAGTTTTCAAACTGAAATATTTCAGTTCCAAATCTCCAGTTTGAAGGCAAAGTTAATGATTAATGACAGTAAGCAAGCACAGCATGTGAAAGCACTGCCCCAAATTACAGCTTCAAACTCCCTGCCTTTGTAGTCACACTGCTGCACTGCTTTTGGGGTTCAAAGGCAGGGAGTGACCTCTTGTGCTTCTCTGGGACCCTGAAATATTAAATTAATCCCTGACATGAATGCTTAGAAAATAAACCTTTAGCATAGACTGGCTACTGGCTGTTTGCATGCCATTTTCCATGTTGGTCTTGCTTTTATTAACTATTATAAAATTCAGTCTTTCAGGTCCAGCAGTAAGAGCATCCTCCAGGACACCTGGGCTTTGCCTCTGTTGTAAATAGTCCTGCAAGTGGCTCTGGACACCTCTGTTGTAAATAGTCCTGTAAGTGGCTCTGCAGCACTCTATAACTGAAATAATCAATATGTATCCTAATAGACAGAAACAAAGTGTCCTTGAAGTGTAAATAGGGCCGTGTGAAATACAATAAAGTAAATTTAACTACTAAACTATGTTAACTGTGGTGATTTTACTGCAGTTGGGAAAGATAATGTATGTAATGAACCTCAGAGCTGTTGGATTTTCCACCATAGATCTTGAAGGTCATCGGCTGAGTTGGGATTTTAACCTTTCCAAAGGTAAAGATAATCTTTTCAATTAGATTGAACCTCATTATTAATTTCCAGGCTGTTCTTTCCTTCATTGCAGAGCTGGAGCCACACAGGATATTTCTGCAGTCTGGGTGCAGCCCCAGCATAAAACAGGACCTGCAGCTCCTGAGCACCAGCCACCATTTATCCACATCCTCAGCTCAGGGATGGTTTTCTCCACAGCAGATGCAGTAGAAGAAAGAGTTTGGGAATGTTCCTCCCTTCCTCTAGGCTGCATTTGCCAAAAAAGGTTGTATTTTTAGGCTAATAAATAATTCCAAAGTAGCTGCTTTCTGATTAGAAATGCTCTTTCAAGGGAGAGTAGCTTCAGAGGAAGTTTTGAAATTTGAAGTGAATAATTTTGATTTACTCTTTTTTTTTTTAATTGTGCCAAAATGCTTTATTTCATAATAGTTTGGAGCTGTTTCACCTAGACCTTGGTATAGTAGAATGTTAGCTGTAATAATTGGATAAGTACTAGACTATAGCTTTTTTCATGTTATTGAAACAAAATGTAGTCCTGTATCACAACTACACAGTCTGGTATTATTGAAAAGAAATACTCCCATGTTCTCAAATCAAATAAAGCCAAAACAATATGTTTACAGGAAAAATTTAAGTTGTTTTCTTAACAACGTCTGTGGGGTTTTTTCCATTTAGAATGAAAACAAACCTCAGAATATTCTTCAGAGGTGAGAAACCTGACCAGTGTCCCCTGAGATTGTTCACTGGCTCAGCTGCTGAAGACATGCTAAATGAAAACACAAAATATCTTGCAAGACTCAGATTCAGCCTCTGCTCTTAAGGTGGCCTTGTGGGGCCTTTTCTCTTGAAATTGAATCAGGTCAGGGCTGCTTTTTAATTTATGGTGCTCTTTACCACAGCTCCCTGACTGTGTGATTGACACACAACACAAACAAATCATAGGTTGGTAGAGAGAAACCTTATTGCCATAGGGAAGAACAGATATTGTCACCAGGATGGGCAGTATGGATAAACACCCCATTAATTTAAAAATAATAAACAGCAGCAGAGGGAGAGGGAGAAAATTTGCCTTACAAAATAAACAAGAAAATCAGACAAAGTCAATGACTGAAATGGAAAAGGCAGAGCCACTCCCCCTATAAATAGTGATCCCACGGGTTTACAAATTACTATGTCCTCACTGCTGCAAGTGCAATATGGCCTAAAGAGCTTGTTGATCTTCAAAAATTATCTTAATTAGAGTAAATAATTAGTTAAATACTTCTGAAATTATCTTGCTGCTTTCTGCAAAGACCTGAAGGGATTAGGTCTGTTGTACCAAATCCAGGGAGTCAGTAGCATCTAAGGTTTATCTCTTGGAAAAGTGTTATTGTCTCACACACTTCCATATTCACTTTTTAAACCAGGTCCCAAGTTTCTGCCCACAGGAATCTTACCCTGTGATAATGGAGGAAATGTACAGTTTTGCAGAGGAACAGGGATGCACTAAATAACCCCTGCCAATAGAAGGATAGTTCACTGCCAGCTCCTGATGCTTTTTTTAATCAAGCAGAGCAATATTGATGGCCTCTGCCCAAGCTCTTTCACTAATTGCCTTCCACCATGAACTCTGCAAATGTATGATAAACCCAAATTTCCACCAAAGATAAGGCTGGGATAAAGATATATTTTGTGAGAACAGGCAAAAGACAGGAAATCATGGCAATTAAGGGTTCTTATGAAGATGTTTTCATTGATTTCTCTGGATCTTGAAATGCATAATTTAACATCTTTTGCTTTAACTCATATAAAGAAGCTGCCAAGCTCTCACCTCCTTACCCACAATTTTAAGGCAGTCTGCAACACTTCCAGAGGAGCTGTGTTAAGGATTCAATGTTCTCTGCTCCTTTCCATTATGTTTACTATGCAGTTGTATTATTAAGTTTGTGCTATTTCTCATACTGCAGTATGTGATATTAAAGTTCTCAGATCTTCAGCACTCATCTACAAAAATGTCTATTTTCAGCTTCTGAAATTTGTGTTAAAATTGGTATTTAAGAAGGATTAATAGCATAAATATGTACATAGCTGTAAGCTGGTGAGATATATTCTAACATTACAGAAAGCTTGGAATCTGATGGAAGACCTTTTCACAATTGCCTGCTGTTTCTTATAGGAAATATGCATTAAACAACCTACAGATGAAAAGGACAAGATATTTGAGCTGACATTTTTTTACCATCTGAGTTAACTGCTCTGTTCTCTAACTGTGAAGGAGATGACACTGCTTTCAATTACACACTTTATTCTTCCCTGTTCCTGAGGGTTATCACTAATACACTTTGTCCTTGGAGATGTTCAGAGCTTTGTATGTGCTGCAAATTATGATGAACAAAGCTAAATCCTTTTTTATTTTATCAATTTTTTTCTCTTTATGGACATTTCCACTCAGAGGCCTTTTTGTACACGCCCTCCAGTGCCTTCAACATTTTCAGCCTCAGTGCCTTCAACATTTTCAGCCTTACAAGGAAAGAGTGAGGGGAGCCCTTCTCTTTTAGTATCTGCACTCCACTGGGGGATTTTAAAGCTAAAACTGCTGGAGTTTTATGTGGAAGGTGCTGCAGACAGCTGCAGAGAGGGCTGGTGTGAGGTTTGGGTTAGATGGTGCCTGCTGCCCATGAGGAGAAGAAGAGCATGAACCTGGCAAAGTGCCAGTGCAAAGTGCTCCCTTATGACAGCTCCTGGGGCTGGGAGAAGTTAATTTACTGCCTTTTCCCTGGAGAGATGGCACAGGGAAAAGCACACAGGATGAGCACCAGCTGAGGGCCCAAACCTGCTCATTGGAGCAAACATCTGGGAGGGGCAAAGAAGGTGAGGGTGGTCACTGCAGAGATGTGTTTGCAGAGGGGGACCCACCCTGAACTTGTGTCTGACCTCAGAGACAGCCCCAGCCACATCCAGGCCTGGGTGGCACTGCAGGGAGATGCCAGCTCTGGAGCACAGAGAGCAGCCTGTTCACCAGGGCCTCCTGGGGCTGTGCAGGGATTCACCTGCTGATGCTGGGCATCAGCCCTCTCCCACCTGTCTCCAAAGGAAGAGAAGGAGGCTGCTCTGAGGTTGTGCAATGTCTGCCACCTCTAAGCATTCAACAATCCACTGTCCAAACATGCCTGCTCCTGTTGCCCCTTCCAGTGCATGGATTCATCCAGGGCATCCATCTCTATAAATCTCTCTGTGCTCTGGGTGATCTGCCCAGCTGCCTTGGGGTCTGGCTGCTTAATTGCATTAAGGGACAGTAATTTCCTGGTGAGACAGCCAGCCATCTCCCGCATTTCTAAATTTCTGTTTAATTTCATTTTCTGTTTAAATTAATGTTTTTTCTCTATGCACGTCTAATAGCAGTTTCTGTCTCAATAGAGGCTCTCTGGGTTTTCTGCCTTGAGCATCTGCTCTGCAGCTTTTGGTGGGACATCAGGTCCCTGGGTGATGCTGCCAGAAGGTGTGTGATGGGAATGTCCCTCCATCCCTCTCCTTGCTGCACCTGGACAGTCAGAGCATCAGGACCTTGGCTTCACTGTGCAAGATGAGGGAGGTTTTGACAGTGACCTTGGGCACACTCCTTCCCAGAATGTCTATATCAGGATCTGAGAGGGTGGCAAATCTGCTTTGCCTTTCTGTTTCCATAAGACCTGTGTTTGGAGCAGGAAGTCCTCTTGTCTCTCATGGAGAAGAGATTCTAGGTCCCTTCCTGGAAGGGTCAGCAGGTTTCTTGTCCTAAAACCAAACCTGTCATAGAATCACAGAATCCTAAAATGGTTTGGGTTGGAAGAGATATGAAAGTCATCTAGTTCAAAGCCCCATGCAACCTTCCACTGGATCAGGTTGCTCCAAACCCAATCCAATCTAGGTTCCAACACTCCCAGAGATGGGCCAGCCACAGGCTCTCTGGATACTCTGTTACAGTGCCTCACCACGCTCACAGGAAAGACTTTTCAGCAGTCTAAACCTGCTCTTTTTTTCAGTTTAATGCCATTTCCTTTCATCCTGTCACTACTTCAAACTGGTAAAAAGTCCTTCTCCAGAGACCTACATGGACCCCCTTGGTTACATTTCCCAGGGGTTCCCAGGTGCTGCCCAGGGTGGTGGTGGGAGAGATGGAGCCCTTCTCATTTGTGTGGGTGAACCTTTCAAGGCGAGGGGCTGTCCCCTCCCTCCCCCTTTTTAAACAAACAACTGCAACTTTTTCTAATCAGGGAGGACAGCCTGGCTTCACACATCCTGCCTTCACTCCATGGCTTCTCAATTTCTCAGAAAATCTCAGTGTTACCCACCTTTGTAAACAGCCTTTGAGATGTTTGGCTACAACAAAAGGATCTGCATGTTTGTATAAATCCATGTGGGGGGCTGTGATTTTCATTTTGCAGAAACCACTCAAACCACTCAAGAATTAGAATGCAGAGCTAATAGGGTTTTCAAAGAGGGTCAATTCATTGATATTACTGGAAGTCTCAGAGGCCATCCTTCCAATGCACTCAACACTCCACGGCACTATTAAAATTGTTGGATCTCCTGCAGGTATTTTCCATTTTAATTTACTGGCAGAGCAAAGGGAAGAAAAACTCCATGCACAAAACAGTGGGTTATGCAGTTCTGTGACATTTGCTCAGCTCTGTGAGGAGGGAAATAAACTTTCCAGCAAACAATTTTAAGCACGTCTTTGTGTTTAGGACTAACAGGTTTATATGGAATGAGTCACGGTGCCATATTCTGTTTTTAAGCACCATGACGCAGTCAGCATAAGCCTTTCTGAAGGTATAGCACAGGACCTGCCTGCAGAAACCAGCTCATCAATGAGCAGGGGGTCACCTTCTGGCAGGCACAGCCCTCCCTCCCTCCAGTCACTGGGAATTTGAGGGGCTCTGCCATGCCAAGGGCTGGGATAACAGGAGGGGCAATGCCAGCTTCCGTGGACATGAGTGTGAATTCTAGAGTGTGAATTCTTAATGCTAAGCAAAGCATTAAGTTCCCTACTTTTGGGTTAATTTTTCAACTCATAGCAAATGTGGTGGGGTGGAACAGTCACTTTTGGAGGTGAGAGGGGGCTGGGTTCACAGAGGCCCTGGCAAGGTGCCCTCATGTGTCCCCTCCTGGTTTGTTCACTTGTTTTATCCCTTGTTAAACTCAGTGGGAATGAAGACCAGCTAAATCATCTTGGGATTTTCTTCAAGTGATTCAGCAAAACTGGAGCCTGCAAAAAGCTTTTCTATCAAAAATAGTGACAATATGGGTCTGTAGACACTGCAGTACTGTGTTTGAACAAAGCACAGCTTTCATTTTAATTTTGAAAAAACATTCATCCTTCAAGTCAATGTTATTTATCACCTTAGTCTTCTCTATTCAAAGGTCTTTTCAAAACCACTTATTTTTAGCAAAAATATATTAACTCACTGGCCCTAAGATGACTTCTGCTTTCAGCTTGACAAGCCAAGAATGTTTCCATTTGGATAAAAACTTGGAAAATGCCAGGAGATGGAGAAAAATTCCTGTCTTTCGTCAATGGGAATCATTTGTCCACTCATTTCCCTTGCTATAAGCGTGAGGTGAGTCACGCTGAGGTCCAACTCCCACAGTGGCTGGTGGCAAAGTGCCAGGAGGCGATTAAAAGAATTAAAATGGATGAGAATTGATCAAGCAAAAGGTACAAAAATCCCAAATGCTTCTGCATTTGCAGCAGAATACTGAAATACTGTTAGCTCCTCCATTGTGCCAGCTTTCCTGAGAAGTACTTAGAGATGCAATAAGGTTTTTTTGTTAGTAAGGGCCATCACAAAGGTGCTGAAGAGCAAATGGACAAAAATATTTGTGTGCTTCCCTCTGCAGCTGGGCCAGGTCCTGTTAGTCCTCTGGAATTGCTGGTGTAGTTACAGTTCTGTGGTGCTGTTGCCAGTCCCTCTGCACTGGTGTTTTCTCCTCCACACACAAGAGCAATGAATCACAAAGCTTATTATTCCTTATCTAAGTTTTACCTCCAGGGAATTCAAATGAAATACTGGCACAGAGGAAAGCCGGCTCACTGCTGTGGGAGGATGTCAATATCTTAATATCAATTTGGAAAGATAAGCTCCCCCAGATTTAAATCCCAAAAGAGCCTCTGATGGACTGAAGTGCAGAGAATGGTCTTCATGCCAGTAAAGACAGACCAGGTGCCAGGCCTAAGAATCAACAAATTTTTGTTGCATCATCTCCATTTTTAACAGAATTGTGTCAAAATACTGCAGTCAGCACCCACCTCAAACAACCACTGTGAAGATTACCTAATGCTGAAGCAATGCCTTGAAGTCAAATCATATGTAGGAAGGCTACTTATCATTAAGGTGTTACTAATAAGGTTATTTTAAACTCGAGCTAGGTTACTGAAGCAGTTTTGTAAAAAAACCCTGCAAAAAACAGTTCTTAGAACAATGTTAGCTGGGAACAAAGGACTAAGAGTCTGTAATGAAAGCTGTAGGTCAAAAATTAGGCAGTGCCTTTTAATGGGCACTGTGCAGCAGCTGCCACAGCCCAGTGAGGTCTGTGCCAGAGCCAGCCTGCCTGATGAGCCCAGTCCTACAGCCTTCAGAGCCCTTGCTGCCATATTTTCTCTCCCAGATCCAATTGCCCTTGCAAAACTCACCACATCTGAGAAAATCCCACTGGCCACAACAGATCTGATTGGCTTTTTGGCTTTGTGCCCTGCTGGGAAGGCGAGGAAAGTTGTGAAGGCCAAGTTGAAGCAGTCTGTGGCTTCTATACAAAATGGAGTGGGGTGAGGGGTGTGCTGGTTTGAAAGTAAAACCAGTGAGAGACTCCAAGTCAGAAAATACA
>WEIU01014500.1:754816-779339 GCA_013389925.1 Aegithalos caudatus
TCCTCCCCCTGGGTGGAGCATCTCCCAATGGGCTGATCTCATTCTATGAGTCATACAATGGGTCCTTGATTGCCCATTAACAGAGATAACACCCAGAGGGAGTCACCTGTGAGCCATGGGCAAGGCCTTGATGGCCCATGAACAGGAGATAGCCCAGAGGGAGGGGCAAGGGAAAACACTGCCCCAGCTGGTTCCAACAGCTCCTGAGGGTGGTGATAGAATACATACTTTGGGCACAACTTACATTGTAACCTAGGACAAGGGGTTTAGTTGAATTTTAAAAATTTTATGTAAGATTGAGTCCTTAGTCATGGTGTCATCACAGAGCTGGGTTTGGCAGTGCCACCAGATCCAGGCCAAGACTGGATTTTCTCCCTTCCCTTGTGCAAAGTGGTTCTGACAGCTGCTCAAGAGCTTGCCAAGGATTGCTGTCACTGGTCACTGGAGAGAGGAGTGTAGGTGTCCCAAGCCTAGTGATGTGGAAGTTTTGCAGGCACCAACTCCTGGCCTTGGAGCCACACACCTCAGGAGCCTTCACCTGGATCCAAAGATCATTACCTTCACACCCTAAGGATTTGGAATCCTGACAAATGGGGATGAAGGCTAAGTCAGATTGGTTTTGTCTAAAATCCAGTGTATTAAATGCACTGGGTACACAGCTAAGCTACCCAGTATGTGGAGGTTTTTTTTGCCTACCTGTCCTTCCTGAGTGTGGGAGAATGAGTTAGCAGTGGTCGGAGAACAGTAGTGAGAAACAGCCTCCTTGAAATGTCCAGCAACATCATGGCCATGAGGAATCACCTAAATTGCTCTTAATGACAAGTAAGCCAGAAATGTGAACATGGGGATAAAAAACCAACCAAAGCAAAATGATCCTCCTACGCTTTTTTAGCTAGTTCCACACTGCAGTTGCAGCTATGCTTATCCATGAGCTTAGAGTGGATTTTACATGAGATTGCAGGGTGTGTGCTAATGTAAAAATTATTTTGCATGTAAAAGGGCCACAATTACCTTTGCTGATGAAGATTTTCTCTCCACCCCACAGGCTCTGCATCCCTCAGGTGTTTTCAGGTCCCAAGGGTTTGCACTCCCACAAGCCTCCTCTTATCCCAAGGAACCAGCTGATCCTGGGATAATTGCTGGAGCTGTTAGCAAAGAGTATGGATGAGGTACATTACTGATGTAATGATAATAAATGGAGGCTTTCCCTAAGCCACACTGGGCAACAAGGCATTGCACTCCCAGAAAATGAGCCAGATGTTGATGCTGCTATTCAAATCTGGGAAAAGTACGAGCATTTCAGCCCATACTAGGTTTTCAAAAGAATGCACTTGAAGAAGAAAGGGGACCTTTTCCCTAATTCTCTCTGCATGAAGCCACCTAATACCTCAAAGGCAACCTGGGCTTATCTTGTAAGTAAACTACTCTAGACCAGGGCATCTGGAGATGAAGGCTGAAGTTGGATGAGCTGATGGAGTAGCACAAAAATGTGGCTGGGATGCGCAGACTGGGCTGATGAGGAGCTGCTTAGGGTTCTTGATTGCAAATATTTGCCACAAGACTCTACTTGGGAAGACCCATAATTAAATTCAAGTTAAAGTCCACAAGGTCCTGTGTAGTACTCTGTCATCTGTTTTAATCAGACTGCAGCAGATAATAAACCCCTTTGTCTGGAGTGCAACCTGAGGGAAGAGCGGACTCCTACCTGACAAAAAGACAAAGTGCAGCCTCATGCTAAGTGACTGATCCACAGCAGCCCCTTGGGCCATGGGGGCTACTGGCTTTTTTCTCTAGAAATGGTTATTGCTGCAACAAAAGTTTATTTCTGGATCTTGGAAGGCTTCCTTAGCTAATTCACTTTGGCTTTCTAATTCTCTAACATTTGTCCATGACTGTACTTACCTATAAATAAATTAGGCTGAAATATTATACTGCACCTGAATCAACTGACTTCTTTGCTGGCAGTAAGATACTCATTGTTCTGTGGCCCAGTGTTTCCTGGTCATTGCAATAATCACTGTATTTTTTTAAGTTCAGACAAAGCAGAATTCTGGATCCCCTTGCTACCCAGTTTCTTTTATTCACTTCCATTCACTCTCCCTAAAGTCATGTCATAAATGAGAGCTCCAAAACTCTCATCAGTTCCTCTTGTGAGCTTAATTTACAGTTATGCAACCATGTAGGACCTAAGACTATTTATTTCTGTAAATAATTATTTAAACAAATTTTTATTCCTATGTCCATGTACTGTTTGAAAAGCAAAATATTGTGAAAGGTTGGGGGCTCTTTGGTTTATGATGGGTATTAAAGAATAAAGGCTGGGCCAGATAATCAAAGAAGATGCCCTCCAACCTGAGTTGTTCTATATTTCTATGAAAACAACTTACAAAACCCTTGTACAGCCAGAATTGAGGAGGGCAGACTTCTCTTTTATCCATTCTTATTAGCCTGAAAAGTGTGTTGAACATAAGTTTGTTTCAATGCAATATAATTTAAAATCTAATTTTCATTTTAAGATGCAGTAATTAACAACAAAATCACTACTGATTGGTGTGGCAGCAGCCTGGGCTAGGTACCATGAGGACAAAGAGAACATCAGGGAGCACCACGAAAAATTGGCTCTAAATTACATGAAGCTGCTAAAAAGTTAAAGCTTTAATTATTAGCTCATAACACCAAGTGAGAAAAGAAAACGCTGCCATAGTGACAAGGTGCAACACCAGCACTTCTGCACTTCTTAATCACATTTGTTAATTATGGTGACACATGCTGATGAGGAACAATGGGCTGGGGGCTGCTGGTCCAGCATGCAGAAAGGCACTCAGGGAAAGCAGGGACAGGGACAGGGATGCTTTTCCTCAGGGCTGCTGCACAGGCAGAGCACAGAATTCTCCCACTTGCAGTCAGTATGGGAGGGGCTGCCATGTTCCCATCTGCCTGTTTTTAGGGGTGTCAAAGGTGTGTGCACAACACACAGGGGAGACCCAGTTTTTGTCCAGTCCTTATTTCAGCTGTTCCATGCACCCACGGTGTGTGTGGGCATCCCAGGAGAGGAAGCTCCAGCAAGAATGCACCCAACTCTGCCCCACTGCCTGTGGGGAGATCCCTGCTGCCCAGCACACCCCAGGCACCTCATGGGGACACCTTCTGCAAGTACTTGAGATGATATTAGGAAGGGTGCTGTGTAGTAATATATACCTGGAATCTTCACATTTGCATTTCACACTCCTCCATACACTCATATGGACCTTTTCCCAATTAGCTTCAGTTCTGTCTTGACAGAACCAAGACAGCAGGAAATATCCTAAATGTCAGGGACTTAAAATATAACCTCTTCAGAGTACAGCTGGATTCTGACCACAGCTGAGGTGTCTAAATGATACTCTAAAGGAGATAAATAATATAATAGATAATAACAAATGTAAAGTTTGTCATAATTAAAAATGCAATTTCCCTTCTTAGCCAGAGGGAATAGAAGCTTGTATTTTTTTTCTTTGTCATTAATGTTCTGCCAGTTAATGTACTGGGTTTCTATAATTATCAACCCTCCTATCATTATACTAGTGGTTGTTTGAATGTTCAGAGATACACATTGACCCCTCGGCCCACAACTTGCCCCCCAGTTTATCAAAGAATGGCAGCCAAGGCTCTGCCTATTGAATAAAGATGGAGTCACTAAAGGGAGCTCTGCAGATGCTGCTGTTTGCAACAGAAAAAATAAATAGCTGCAGCTTTGAGCTGAGCAGTTACCCCTGTGCACAGCACACTTGTTAATTATATCTAATGGTGTGATGCTGCAGGCAGATTTTAAGAAACTTTTTTACCAAGTTTGGGAGCTGAGTGCTTGTAATTTTGTGATCTGTGCATGGGGCTAGAGAGCTCCTGGAAATATGTAACATATCCCTGAGATCTACTGAAATATCCTGGCAGTCCTGGCTCTGATGTGCTGGGACAGGGCTGAGCACTGCTGCTCATGCACCTCAAGCCATCAGCAACACTGCAGGGCTGCCTGGGACAGGAGTGTCCTCCCTTATCCACCTGCTACACTGAATGTCCAGGTCAGACTGGGGTCATCTGTGGAGAAAAAAGCACAAAGATCGTTTATCTAAAGTCTCTAGTATTTCCCACTTTTTTAAAGTGTGTTGTGCACAGGTTATACTAAAGGAAATCTAAGGGTGAGTCATTTACAGTGTCTAAATGCAAATATTTAAGAAAACATGAAGGGTTTTGTTGCATTGCGTATCTTCCCATGTTTTCTGGATATTTTGCTGATGTTCATGTTTAGAAATAGTGGTGCTTTCAAAAACTGATGGGCCCTCTTAAATATATTTTAAAACTAAAGATCACACAAAACCCCTGCAATTTTTGAATTAGGTGCTCATTTTCAGCCATGTTAATACCTTTTGCAATGTTGGCTTTTTCTTTCTCCTTATACCCATAGGAAGAATTTTACATTTTCTACATTTTCCTAAAGAAAACGATATGATGCATGTTTGGGTGTGGAGCATTTGATTCTCCTTTGGGTAGATCACAGAATCACAGAATTGTTTAGTTTTGAAGGGACTTTAGAGACAACTATTCCCTCTCCTCTGGCCTCAGGCAGCAGCAGGCACAGCTGTGACAGAGATGGAGGAGGATGAGCTTTACCTGCAGGGCAGCACTTTTGTCCTTATCCTCAGCAGTGGCAAAAAACACCCTCATAATGGACACCTCCATTATTGTAAGAGCTCATAAGATAATTAACAGCAAAACTAAAAACAGCAAACAAATTGATCTAAAGCAAAGAGACAGAGAGGGGAGTTGTCATCTGTCAATTAGGAAAATAACCTGTAATATGCAGGCTTGCTGTTTTCAAAGCAAGGCAGAAAGAGCCAGGAAACCACCACAGCAACATGAAGGTGGTCCAGATATCAACTGAATGTTAACAGCTCTGCGAGTAGAGCTTAAAATATGAGATAATGTTACTGGAACTAGGAAATACTGGAATCCGTAAAGTAAATGGAAAGAGACTTGGGGAAGCTGGGAGACTTCATAATTCAGAAAAAGAACAACGTATTAGGAAGTCCAAAGGGGTGGGTCACATCTTTGGAGTGAAGAACTGTGCTCCAGAACTTTTACAAATGGTTTGAAAATTGCAAGAGAGGAGTAATTCTTGCAAAATAAAAACATCTATGGGTAAAATAGCAAACTGTACATTTACAGAGGAACTAGGACCAAGTATTTCACAAAACTAACTGGGAGAACAAAGATATTTCCATTTGAATCCAGAGCAATGCCAAAGCACCCCTTGCTCACAAGTGCTGTGTAGAACATTAAAGACAATGAAGTTTGCATGCTATAAGACAGGATAACCTTACATTTCTCATGAAATTCAGATTATGCAACTGCTCATCTTTGCCTTCTGTGAGACCCCCTGCATTGCCTTGAGCTGACAAAGGCGTGTGGTCCATCATTTGGGAATCTCATCTGGGAGACAGGCTGCCTGCAAAGCTCAGGACAAGGACATGGAGCAGTGTCCCAGCACCTGGCCCCTGTGACATGCCCCCAGCTCTCACACACCCTCCTCCCTCACCTCTGTTTCAGATAAAGAAATAAAATATGATTCAGGTCAAACAGAGTCTCAATCACATGAAAAATGTGCTTCTGGAAGAAAAATCCCAAATTTTTAGTAAATATTGTACTTAAAGCCCCACCCAAACATTATTACCGGGAAGGGCAGGTCTTGCCTGGACTCCAGCACCTTACAGCCTGGGCATTTATTTACTTCTGGAAATTGTATGCTGTGTTTTCTGGTTCCCTTGTGTCTCTGAGATAATGCCCAGTGCAGCCAGTTGGTCTGAGAAAGCAGCTCCAACAGGGAGCCAGGGACTGTGGCTGGGAGCCATCTGGGTGCATGGATATCAGTAATGCTGCTCATGTCCCAGGGTGATTAAGGCAGAGATAATAAGCAGCCAGATTCTCTGCTTTTGGGGATGTGGCAGCTGCCAGCAGGGAGGTGCAGACTGTGCAAACCTGAGAGCATCAGCAGAGCATCACCAGAGCTCTCGTCTCACGCCCGTCCCCTTCAGGGACCAAATTCTTTCTCTCAGGAAGATGCAAACTCAGACAGAGCTGGGCAGTGAAAATCAGCCTCTGGAAGACATTTTGTCTTTTCCTGAAGATTAGGAAGCATCTGCTGTGCATTGAGTTTCCAAAATGCTGCTAATACTGGCTATCTCAGTTTGCAGATGAGGGTGAGCATCCTGTCAGGATTTCAGGTGAATTGGGCTCATTTTCACCTGCAGACTTGTGAAAAGGCTGCATAATCTTTTCATAGATCCTGAAGACTGTCTTGGCTCTTTCACAGCTTGTGGGGAAAGAGAGCACAGAACAAGTTTGAGAAGAGCCCTGTACATTTTAATCACCTGATGTAACTGCAGGATTCTTAAAATATCATGAAACTGATGGTGAATTTTTAAAACTAAATCAACAGCACTCTCTATTCATAAATAGCAGATATCCCACCACTGTAAATTTTAAGAATATGAAGTGTAAAAAAATGCATTTTGAGGGGAAAAAGCAGAGAGGTATAAGAAAAAACTACCAAAATAAATTAGGAGTACTTTTTATAAAGCACTGCCTCTTAATTCATCATGAACATCTGATGGAGGCTGCTCACCAACGTCACAGGAGTCACCAGCACCATCACAGCTTGTGGGTGCCTGTGTAGCCTCTGGGATGACGCAGAAGGTTCCCATTTCTGCACCCTGTGCTGCTTGTGGGCACCCTCAGCAGCACAGTGCTCCAGCATCATCACATCAGGGTCTGGTTTCCAGGCTTCAGAAACTGCCTACGCAAGGAAAAAAACCCTTAGCCCAATTCTGCTTCATGGGGGTGGGAGTCTGAGGAGTCAGCTCCCCAGGCAGGTGAGGGGAGCACAGTGCCTGGAGTCTGGGGCAGTGGATGTCTGCAGTGGATAAAGCACCTCCATGGAACATACATCTCTCCACACACAGACTTTTGACCCCAGAGACTCCTCAGGTATTCCCGCTGCCTGATGTTTTCTGGAACAAATATCCTCCAGCCTGGAAAATTGTGAAAGATTCAATTTCCATGGGAAAACCTGCTTGGAAACAAACAGGAGTGTCATGACTTCAGCTGATTGTCCCCCTGCTGCAGGGATGTCCCTGACACCTTTGGGACACCGGGGTTCCACTCCCCACCACTGCAGGCATTCCCCCTCCCCTCAGCACCCAGCACCCACCACGCACAGGGCAGCAAAGCCCCCAGTCACCAGCATCCTTGTACAAGAAGCCTTTGCTCTCCCAGACCATCTCCTGCCCGCTCTTGCTTTGCTCCCACTTCTGCCTGTACATTTGGTTTCCCGGATTTCTGCAGCGTCGGGCACCTCCCAGAAGCAGCACAACCCAGCTAGTGGCTGTCTGCACAACTCCTGTCGCCCCGGTCTGTCTGCCAGCCATAGGAAGCAGGAGGAGGATTGCTGGCACCAAGTCTGCATCAGGCCAGCTGTGTGCAGCCAGGAGAGTGAAAGGTACAATTCATCACAGCTGTGCTGCTTTTTTTTCCCTCTCTTTTCTGTCTCTTCTATGAGAAGCGCCCCCCAGTCTCATTCTGAATCCCCGTTAATTTTGCAGAACTGGGCTGTGGGCTCCAGAACCCCCTGCAGGAAGGAGGAGGAGCAGGAGGATGTGGCACAGCTGTGCTGGCAGCAGCTCCCGGGGTGTGCCTCTGTCTGCGGGGACACGGAGGGCGCAGCCCGGCTCCTGCCCAACGCCAGCCTGCGGCTTCAGGAGCATCTCTCTGTAGCTGCTCTCTGGTTAAACCCACGATTCTCGTCAGCTAAATCCCTCCCTTGCACATCTTAACACATCCAAGCTCCAAGAGGCTTACTGCGCTGCTGAAGTAATGCTAGGAAAAGAGCTTTTCACCTGCTGTCATATTTAACCTCTCCTTCTCCTAAAAACATTTCCTGAAAATGCGTAAGAGCAGGAACCTTCTAAGATATTTAAGTGTAAAATACTGAAGTGACTTAATGACACCTTTATCTTTCCTCCTTTTCTTCTCAGATACACTCCAAGCTGTGCCCATTGTATCAGCCTTTCAAAGATGCAGCCAAGCTGGTGCTGTTTCACACATGAAGCTGTCACACCTTCATCATGTCAGGTGCAATCATCCAGTTAGGGGGGAATGTTTCTCCTAGATGCTGGTGACAGGTGCCAAAGTCCCCTTGGGTTTGAAAAGTCCCCTTGGGTGCTGTGTGATCTTGTGTTACATAAACTTCAGCCCTGATCTACACCCTTGGTGGTCAGCTTGTGAAGTGGCTGAGAGCCTGAGCATCACAAGGGCTGGGGATAAAGCCACAGCCGTCTTGCACGGCTCAGCAGTGCCAGCAGCAATGAGCAAACTGCTTCTCTCTTCCATCTTTCATTTTAATATATTTCCTTTTTATTACCCTTCCAAGCAGCTCTCATCATCTGGGACATCCTCCTAATTTCTCAGAGTATTTTTAATGCTTCTTCCCAAGTTCCCTTCAGTTGTCTTTCACATGTCACAGCTCATATGGCTGGGGCTCACTGTAGCACCGTGCCTGTCTATTTGCTTCCTAAATCCCTGCAGATTTTTGGGGTGGTGTTTTGGTATTTCTAAGTTGTCTCCTGTTTGTACTGCAATGTTTTATATGAAAATATGCTGGTCTTGAGATCTGTCAAGAAAGAGACAGCAACAAGTTAAACAACTTCCCGTACTTGGGAGAGCAACAACAACATATGAAGAACCAAGTATTCAGAGAGTTTTGGGACATGAAAATCCAAAGAAGCAGAGAAATCACAGGTCAAAAGTAGTGTTGGTTCTTCCCTTGCCATGTTCCCTTCTGTAACATTAAATGTTGGTCTGTGGTGTTGAAGAGCCCAAATGTGCCTGGATGTGGGTTATTGCATAACAGCTCTTTTCCTGTGAAACTCCCCATTTAAGCTTGTTGAACACCTGAACGTGAACTGGTCCTTGACAAGAGAATTTTCTTGGAAATTTTGGCAGGTTTTGAAGCAAAAAAGACTTTCTCTTTTCTCTCTGAGCACATGTAGACTTTCACTGCACTATACTCTTAGAGACCAAAAGGGGCCTATTCCAAAATGCTGACAAGTGTCAAGAGGTGATTCCTGACTGATGAGGGAGCAGAAGGAAACACAAACCAAAACAGAGTAGAGAAATGGGTCATGCTGATGCTATTTATGTAAGGATAGTATTGATTAAGCAACAGACTCAAGTAATGCTTAGACAAGATACAAGCTTATGTTGTCTTGAATTTTTTAGTGATGGTTCATTAAAATAGTGAGAAATAAAACACTCTCCTGTATGAAACTCTCAAAACCCCAAAAGTATTGCATGCCATAGGTTGAGGGAAGGAAAGTTTGTGCAAGCTGTTAATGCAATAGTTCATGAACCTCTCATCTTGTTAAACTCAACACGTTACTACAAATAGTTGGACAATGTGCAGATAATTGAATGGTGTTTGTAGAAAGAATTCTAAAATATTCCACCGTTACTTTTTGCTCAATTGCTTTTGAGCATAATCAAAATCAATGGGACAGTACTGTATGTGACAGGGTACTTAACAAGTACCCAACATTTATATGATGGTGAATGTGCTTGGAAATACAGGATTTTGTATTGAAATAATTAGCACAGCCACATCAAAAGAAGAGCCAAATGTCCAGCTGGCAGAAACCCCCCTCACTGCATCAGCCACACAAGGCTGCCCTGCAATGGTTGGCATTTTGCCTCCCAGAGGTCTGGGCCTTTTAGGAACATTTTGAAGAAGGAAAGTTGCAGGCAACTAAAGGAAGCCACCAGCATGGGCAGAGTTGGTGACAAGGAGGCTCATAGAAGCTTCTATGAATGCTAAAAATTTTAGAGGCTTCTATACAATTAATAATTTCTACATATTTAATTGTGCTAGGGATCGAGATAATACAGCCTTTATTCACTAAACACTCTGAAAGAGCTCAATTTCCCCTAGATGGAATGTGCCTGAGATTTGCTCTCATAAAAATCTCACCTCCACAGACCCCTATAGTCTTGGGTGTGCTGCCCCAGAGCATTATAAGCCAGTCAGAGACCTGGAATAACATAGGACCAGCTACTTTTCAAAATGTCTTCATTTCCATGTCAGCCTCAGGTATGCTACCAAGAAAATTGTGTAAAATATGTAAAACAATCATTTGTTTCTGAAGCAAAGGCAGAAGAAATGGAAAAAGATTATTATTAAGACTTTCTTTCAAAGGGGGAGGTCCCCTGCTAGCTCTCTCAAACCCAGAGAAAATCAGAATGACTGGGGATGAAATGAATATGCATGGCTGGTTCTGTGTTGCACTGATAAGAGCCTCTCCAGCTCTGCTGGCAGCACCATCCGGCCTCACTCCCGGCTCCCTGCATCCCTCCTCTCCCCGGAGGCAGCACTCAGACAATGGGAGCTGCCTGCACGGTGAGGAGGAGTGTGAGGAGGAAGGAGCAGAGCCAGCATCACCATCGCAGGGGCTTTGGCTTTTGGAAGCCCCCAGGCACTGTTCTTGTAGCTGGAGATGAGAACACACAGCCGTGCTTATCCCTCTGCAGAGACTTTCCCCTCTCAGCCCCGCTGCTTGAAGGGAGGGAAGGACAGAGGGACCTGCAGGACAAAGTGATGGTCTCAGCTGCCAACACAATGGACAGGCTCGACAGTGCCCCCATACCTAGGGATGGAATTGAGGTGTCTGCAAGAGGCACTCGCACTGCCCCTTCAGCTGCAGCAGTCTCACTGTCCTGGAAAGGTAATCACCCAAGTATTGCTCTTTTGTACTTAATGCACAACTGCTTATTTTTGCCAGTTATCCTAATTTCTCACTCATCCCTGCCCCTCAGGGCTGGCAAACTGTTGGACACACAGTCCCATGACCAGCAAAGCCTTCGGATCTCAGCATCACTTGGAGCAGTGCTCGGTGGGGCCAAGGGAGGTGACACGCCATGCTGTGCCCCTCTGTGCCACACTGCTTGTCAGCAACCACATCACCTGCTGAGGCAGAGAGCTGTGCTCTGAGCTCAGCAGGTCCCACAGGCACTGTGCCACTTACAGCTGGGGTTTCTGGGCAAGAGCCTTCCCTTAAACACCATACACAGCCTTTGTTTTTTGCATGGCAAAAGCAGCTGAGTTTTCATTGACCTTTCTCTTATACCCCAAGCATCACAATATCCCCACTCAGGACATTTTTGTTTGAGATCAGGGCTCACCAGTGTCCCATTAGATCCATGTTAGGATTACAAGACTCTCTGCTGCTACATCCTCAGTTCCCATTCCTGCCATACACACTCTATGTCCCTCAGCCTCAGAGCAATCAGTTCCAAATAATACACCCTTGACTTACAGCAGAAGCGCTCATTAAAAGCATTACCTGGTGTTTTGATTCTACTTATTTATGTCCCATATTTATTCCCCAGTGGTCAGATTATCTTTGTGGTGAAAATGCCTCAAGCTTTCTTTCTTTGCTAAACTTCACAACCTTACACTGTTTTCAAAGGCTGTGAATACGTGGAACAGGCTCAAGCCTTCATTGCTCTTTGAGGAACAGCACCTTTACTGTCTCTTTAGCCTGTTGTGCTAAAAAGATGCTGGTTTCTCACATTTAACTAACTTTTAGAAATCATCATCCAGTTTTCACATAATCATGTCTTAACTATCATAACAAATCTCCTGGGGACACCATCACAAAGCAACTTGTGGATGTACAAATCTGTTAAACATGCTACTTGTACTACAAATCAACTTTGTATTTGTCTGAAAGAGATATAGAGTCAGAGAATCACATAACCATGGAACTACTTGGGTTAGAAGTAACATTAAGGATCTTTTTGTTCCAACCCCTCTGCCATGTGTAGGGACACCTTCCACTAGACCAAGTTGCTCTAAGCCCTGTCCAATCTGGCCTTGAACAATTCAGGCAATGGGGGACATCCTCAGCTTCTCTGGGCAGCCTATGCCAGATCCTCATCACACTCACTGCAAAGAATTTCCTTGTACATCTAATCTAAATCTCTCCTGATTTAGTTTAGAACTGTTCCTCCTTGTTCTATCACCATCTGCCCATCTGGTCACAATTCACTCTTGAGTAACTCAAAGTAATAAACTTTGGTGAAAGCAATTGGAAGCATTTGTCTGCAAGTAGCTGTGATCATATAGGGGAGGAAAAAGCCTTTGATTAACCCTTTCCTCACAAGCTGCTGTCCCTTGGCCCAGTGGTGCTGTTGCCATCCTGCCTTGTTCCTCTGATGGGCTGGTAATGAGCTGCAATCTTTGAGTTACCACGCAGAGATGCTTCTGGTGTTATAAAAAAAGCTCTGTGTTTAAACTCATACTGAGAGTTGATGCAATTTAGCACCACTGCTTTGCCTGCCAGCATAAGGCATGTTTGTGCAATATCAGGGAGTTTCTTTACCAACAGCAGAGTATGAAGAGAGCGACGTTGGCCCTGCTGGGCACTGTGCTCCAAAAGCCATGCCAAGTAATAAATGGGAAGTTTGAAGACCTCACCCTCGGCCAGACCATGAGTGTTGCACAGCCTGGTAACTCTGGGGCATGGAACTGCTGCAGTAGCCTGCAAACCTGCATGCCCCACCTGTCCACAGCCACTGGTTTACTTTCTTTTTTCCTTCATGTCCCCAGATGTTTCTTCTTCATGAACATATTTGACCTTCACATATTTGCCAGTTCAGCCAAGGACATTCCAGCTTAGAGCACATGTAACAAAACACTGGCTATATTTTTGAGTAGGTCTGAGCCTCAACTCAGCCACCAGCTCAGACAGAAGTAATTCCAAGTGCCATGGTGCCATTTCTGCAGCCCCGTTCCCTGAATGTGTGGCTTTCCTGGGCCACTCAGGTATAGCTGCACAAGGCTTCAGTTTGGATTTTCTTATTTACCTTGACAAACACCTTTTTTTGTGTTAGTTCCAGAACATGCAAGGCCTGTGGTCAGCCCAGCTGATATCCTGCAACTCCACAGCTGCTTGCTCCAGAAAGGAGCAGGAGACAACAGCTCCTTTTAGTAGCAATGACAGCACAGACACCTACAAGATATGTTGTTCCAATACATTTCCCCTTAGTGTGTATCCCAGATCTTTGACATCTTATCAGCGCTCCAAGAGTTCCTCTATTTTTTTTCCACATTCCTTTTCAACTGGAGGAACCCAGACTGGATGTTTTACATCAGGTGCTTTGAGGGGAGGAGGAAGATTACTTCCATTCTGCTGGGAAGGATTTCATGAAAGGTTTTGGACATACAGCAAGTAAAGTTAGGAAAACTATTTCCCCTGGCTTCTTCAGGGATGTCAGATCCATGCATGTGCATTTTGTGAGGCCACTTGACCTGTCCAAAAGGGCCAGGTGCTCCATACCAGCCCTTTGCTGTTAGCTGCATGGACAGGTACCACTTTCTCCTTGGGCAAAGCAGAAGGGTTTAGAGACCAATTTTATTGAATTAGCACAGGAGGAGGCAAGGGAAGCACGGTGAGATTTGGGAAGGAGTGACAGACTCCCAGTACGGTGGTGGTTTCAAAAGACGGAGCCTGGGTACCACCTCCGAGCATCTCTCCGGCCGCTGCCCAGCGCTCCCGGCGCATCCCCGGCCGGCGGGGGAAGCGAGCGGCTCCTGCCGCAAAAGGAGACGTTCGGCCCCATCAAGTGGCAGCTGAGAAAATTGCAGGAAAACTCAGCTCAATTGCGTGTACTTTAGCGTTAAATATTTATGTATTTTCCTACTGCCCTGTCACGGCCAGAGTTATGCTCTTTAGCGAACGAAAAGGCTGCTGGCCACTAGTAATAGCCCAGATTTAAATGGTTACACTTGCTCAATGGCAAACATAAGAAATACTAATTTGTTTTGCAATAATAAGTTCAGTTAATATAAGTATTAATTAGTTTTTTTTCCCAAGTGCCGACTCTTATAACAGCTGTTCTTCTCTGAAAGCGTTGCCAGGTTTGTGAGGCTGTAGTGTAATATAGATGCAATTATGTAGTGTCATTCTTAGAAATGTAGCTGTGATTACAGTATGTGTTTCTTCTCACACAAATGAGTGTACAACTACCCTATGTCCTATATAAGTGGGTTACAAAGTAAACTGTATTTGGGAAAGGTTTGTTTTAGTACCAATAAAGGCTGTAAATCAACCCCATTCCCTGACCCTCATCCCAGCACAGCCCAAGCAGGGACACAAGTGCAACACTACAAACACAGTTTTCCCACTATTGGAAGCTCAGTACAAAATGAATTTTGGATTATTAGTGTATTTCCCACCATATGAAGTACAGGCTTAGAAACCTCTAGTGTGAATTTCAGCACTTGAACATTGTCACAGCAGTAAATGGGTATGAAATGATGCTGTTACTGGCATTGAAAGGTTATTCAGGGTTACAAATCCTAGGGCTTGCCATCAATCAGTAATTGAGATGCTTGATATCCTGATTTCTAATGCTGCCTGTACAGTTAGGGAAGAGTAGGGCAAAGGCTCTGCTGTTAACAAGTCTCTGCAGCACAGCTTAACTCAGTTTCAACTACACTCAAGAAAAACTTTCAGGACAGAAAATCATATGAAAGGCTACAAGACTTGCACAGGTGAAAGTTTCCAACAGTTCTTGCTGAAAGACTTCACAACAACTCACAGTCCTTCTCTTCCCTTCTCCACATGCTGATTCACCAACAATATAATGGCTTCTTGGCATGGTTAGAAGGGGTCTGTCCTGCTGGGAAAGCAGCTCCCTCTCCAACTAGAGGTCCGTGTTTCTAACTTAGCCAACTGGGACCATTTGTTATTACCATCAGCACACTCAAAATCTTCCCATTAGTTAGGTATTTTCTTTCACTAGTAGCTCTGAAGAGCCTTGAAAGCAATTCTGTGATTGAATCTGTTAATTATTTTCTCTCCTCCTCACCTTCTGTTATGTTCATGTAAGGAAATATCAATCTGAACCCTCCTTCTTCTGTGCATATGAATGCAGACCCCCCTCAAGAAAAGATCAGCTCCTTTGCCTCTACCTCAGCATGAGGTATCCCCCAAGAAAACCCTGCACCCCTGCTACTGAAACTCAAACCCTCCCTTTTGATGAATATTGATCATGACATTCTTCTCTCTTTTGGATTCAGAGCACAACTTTTCTGGTGGATGACACACATGGAAAGCCATCACATGAGCCACCCAGCTAGAAAACCATTCCCATTGCCTTGGACCCAGTAGCTTGTGCTGGCAGCTCAGAGATTTAATAGAGGGCAGCGAGCAGGCCTGAAAGCAAGGAGGCTCCAGCATCCCCATTGAAATTCAAAATAATTCCAATAATCTGCTGAAAGGTCACTGAATAGTGAGTAATTCAGCAGGCAGCCGATAGCGTTCCTGGCATGAGGCCTAGTCATTCTCACAGATAACTTGATAAGTGGGGCCATTTTCCCTGAAAGACAAAGCTTGGGCTAGAAACACAGCCCTCTCACTGGGAGCTGGGATTTTTTGGTTTAATTTCCTGTTAGAGGAATTCTAACACCCCCAAGGCACCCAGATGGATCCCAGAAAGAGAAAATGAGCGGATTCGTGCTCCTAACTGCTGCACCAGTGAATTACCACGCGTCTGAAATAGCAGCCAAAAAACAATAGCGTTGCTGGGGAAAGCACTTGTCTGCAGAGAGGAAGCAGGGCTCTGTTTCTGGGTGCATTTGGGCAAAGAGGGAAGGGTGCTCAGAGGGTGCTGGGGCTCAGGGGCTCCCTCCTGCACTGCCACAATTCCTGCCTGCAGCCTGCAGCTCTGCAAAGCGCCCGCAGGCTGCTCCTGTGCTGGGTTGTGGCTCCAGCAGGTGCCTGATGCTCATGGCATGCCCAGCCAGCCAGGGGGTTTCCAGGTGATCCAGGCTGTTTGCCTTCACTGTCCTCACTGCTGGAGAGGCTGGCACTGGCACCAGCACCACCTGAACACCAAGTAATTCCTCTTGGAGCACCTGGGGTGACGCATCCTGCCTCTGGTGCAGGCAAAGCGGCTGCTCTCCAGGCCAGCCAGAGCTGCCTGGGCCTGCGTGGGGAATTTGGGGTCAGATTCCCAGCCAGCAACAAGGACCTTCACTCCTGAGGTCAGTTTTTGGATGAGGGCCAAGTTCAGGTTGAGAAAACAGCTGAGTTTTGTGTTGAGACAGGAGAAATATGCAACCGCTGCTTTGGTCTAACAAACTCGCTGCTCTTTACATTCCCAAGGATCTTGTACAAAACCTCTGATCTGCTGTAATAAATAGAGCATGAAAATCAGGTTTGGGCTGCAATTTTATCCATGACATTAGCTCTGCCTTCATTTTTTTTCTCCTGCAGGGAGAAGTCCTAATGAAAAAGGCAAAAGTCAATGCTAATAATCTGGGTAGTATTTTTCCTTCCTTTCTTTCAAGCCTGAGTCAGGTGGATTTCAGCAAGTGGATTTACAGTTCAGAGCTCTCCCACAAGCCCTCATTGCATGCTGGCTAGATCACCACAACTTTGACATCTCCTAGTGCAGCATCTTCCAGTTCCCAGCACCAGAAAGGATCCAATCTCACCTCTTCCTGCAGCAAAATGGCTGATAAAAATTAAAATAAAATCCATTGATCAACTTCTTTCCTACCAAAAAGCTTCATTTCCTCACAAAGGGTGCATGGGAACGATTTACTTTTGATGGTTTTACAAGGTTTCTGGGGCCTGGGAGATCCCTGGTGTTACAGGCCCTACATTTGGGTCACTCACCCAGGATTTATGTCTTACACCTTTCACATCCTCACCAGGCAAGGCTTTTTACAGTCCTTTACGGACAGGCTGATATCCACCCTGGGCATCCATTTTTCCAGAGAACTCCTGGTTTTGGGACTCACTGGGAGCATCCCTGACCACACTCAGAAGCAAACTGGAGATAAAGTCATAGCCAGGCCTGTCCAAAGCTGTGAAAAGCCTGACGGCCTCATGGCGCTGTGTGTTTTGCTGCACTCACAAATCAAAGCAGAGCATGGCAGCACAGTGTCTCTCTCTTGAAAGGGACTGGCAGCGAGCGTGGGTGGAAACACAGCCGTGGCTCGGATCAGATCATCAATCATCCCTTCACAGGGGCCGGTGGTGCCGCTCTCTGAGAGAACAACCCACAGTTGCCAGAAAGCCACATGGCCCAAGCAGCTGCTGAGCACTCAGCCAAGCTACTGCCAGGGATGGCGAGGGGAGCAGCAGAGCCTTCAGCCACTGTTCCCACTTAAGGTAAGAACTACACTGAAGTTTGGGACAGGCTTGGTTATTACCCCCAGTGTAACTGAACGGAGGGGTTTCATCCGGGATGATCGGCTGATGCCAAATCCAGCCCCAGTGGGAAGCTGCCCCGAGCTCTGCTGAAGCACAGGATGGTTTCCTGAAGTGCAAAGTGCTCTGGGAATGTCTGTGCAAATCCAGGCAGGTTCCTGGCTTTACAAAAATATTTGTTGTAGAGATCAAAGTAATTTTCTAATTCAGGAGAGAATTACTTAACTAATATTGTAATGTGTTGAATGAATACTGCCTGGGTAGTAAAACACTCCCTGGCTTGGCAGGAGCTCCCCTGTGATGCTTATCTAGAGAAAGTCAGATTACTTTCCAGAAATTCATAAGCAGCAGTTCCTTTGCATCATAAAAGTCTCCTGTTGCTTCACTAATATCTTCCAAAGAATTATTTTGGAAGAACTTGCAGGATTGAGGCTTTTGTGTCGCTGCACGGTCCATTTGCTAGCTACAGTCCTATTAGTGCTCCTTTCAGTTCCACTTGCTGCAGGAAATCTTGCCTGTTGCTAATGCCACTAACCTCCCAAAAGGCTTTGAGGTCCAGCAGTGGCAAACAGTTTATAAAAGCAAGATGTTGTTGCAATTAGCCAGAGTTGTTAAATGCATCCTGGCAGGTAACGAGTAAGTGATGTATGCCTATGCAACAATTCAGCAGTGTAAGAGTGCTGAGAAAGAGCTTGTGTTTTCTAAATGCTGTAGGTTTTATCGAAGGGAATGAGGCCACAGCTGCTTTTCAGAGAGGAGCCACGTGAGAGTGAAGCTGAGAGCTGCTAAGGCTGTGGGAAAGGACAGCCCCAGCCGAGCATCTCTCCTCATCCCTGTCAGCCAAGTGAGGAAGTGGGGGCTCTCCTATTGTGAGGGTTTGCCCTGGAGGTGACCTTTAGGTGACAAATCCAGCTGCCCTGGGGAGGTTGGGGTGTCACTGTGGGAGGGTGGCAAGGAACCCACATCCTGAACACCCTCCTGTGTCTGTGCCCAGCCCACAAAAGCAAGTGACGTGATGTTGGCTTCTAAAAGGTCCAAGACTGAACCACAGTTGTGAAGTGTCATCAGCTCGTGCTGCCAGCACAGAAGTCCCTGCTGGCTCCTCCTGCACATCTCCTGTCAGCAGCAGGAAACCCTCCTCTCTCGAGTTGTTGTGTCCGGGTTAATCCAAACAGTAAACGTACAGCTTGAGTGTGAATCAACATCATGATTCATCCTTCCTGCAATGGATCCTTTCACTATGATTAAAGAGCTATTCTGTAAGACATGAACTTCACTTAAGACTACATGGTTTATTTGGGTTTGGGAATACAGATGCAGTCCTGTTCAAACTGCTGTGCCCGGGAGCCAATGACAGAATATAAAAATAGCTTATGCTGTCAGCATGGCTTTTTCTTATTTGTATTCTGAGTATCATCACTTTGGCAGGCACAGGAAGCTCTTCTTGTTTGCATTTTATTTTGCCTGCAGAAAATTTACAGTTCAAATGACTTCTCTATGCTTCATCAGACTAATCGGATGACAAATTGGTTGAGCTACAGAGAAGAAACCTCAGACAACAGAAAATTGTAATGGAAGAAAAAATGAAATTCCTGCTTTTGGTAGGAGCAAAGATTTTGCTTTGTACCAATCTCAGTTTTCATTTTTTGCTTCTATGTTAGTGAAAAGCTTTGTGAAATGGAAATCAGATTATTTAATCTCATTACAAGGATCTACAGGCTTGACCTCATAATTTTCCTCAGTGACAGAGCCTCAGAAATATTGTCCTTCCTTAACCAACAGAAAAAACTACAGCCTCTATTTAATGCTGCATTCCCTACTGCCACTGAAGCCTCGTGAAGCATTCAGAACAACTTTATTTTGTCCTCATCTTATTTATCATTTTTGATGTTTTGCTGCTACCCAGAACAAGCACTTTAACAAATACCCAAAGATCTGTCCCATTTTTCAGAAGGGAATGGGGAGATGGGAAGGGTTTTCTCTTCCTTGCTGTGCTGGCTGACCTTGCCTGGAGTGACACAGAGCAAAAGCAATGAAGATACATTGCCCTAGTTTTCAATAAGAGCCTTAACACAGACTTAATATCAGGTTTGGAGCTCTGAACTGCCCCTTAAAATAAGTTTGCTCTTAAGTTTCTATAAAATATTATTTTCTGTGCTAGGACTCTCTTCTGGGCTGGTGTTGATTTCACAGGCAGAACTGTGGCACCATCTTCTGGATGACTCTTTAGACAATAAATAATAACCCACCTAAAGAGAAGATGTTTCTTTATCATCCCTAACAATGAGAACAGCTTGAATATTCATTGACTGCGCACTCCTGATTACAGCAGGCTTTAAATCATTTAATTATGCCATCCATTTTGGAAGCACTAAGAGCTAGTCAAACTCTTGATTGCTCAATTTTGTTGTGAGGGAATTCAGATTTTGCATCTGAGAGGATATTTCTACTCACAGAGCAATAGCAAGAAGTGTCCCCACTTACTAAACACGGGGGCATATCTCTTCCTACTGTGAGGTTATGGGCTCAGGCTCTTCTGTGGTGAGCCAGGCGTTATTCCATCTCAGATTGTTAGTCATGAAAACTTTTCATTTTTGTAACAGGCAAATGGAAGAAAGAGGTGCAAAAGGACCTTTGAAGAGCAGCCTGGGAATGCCTGTAAATGTAAGGCACAGCCCCAGCAACCTGCTACTGCCTAGCACAGGACTAAGGAATCAGAAAACTTTACAGACTTCTTAGAATCACAGCTTTCCTGAACACAGATTTTAGACCAGTAATTACAGTGAAACCCCTAAGGCATCCAACTATCCAAGGGAAGCCAGTGGCACCTTGGCACTAGGGAGTTTCAGGAAAAAATGCTGATGCATGGCAGCTCTGCTGCCCCTCAGCTGCTAGATCTGTGCACTCTCGCAGGGTAACTGATTTTCAAAAAGCATTTTTTACTCATGTACTTGTGTCATTTTATTTGGTGGTGACCACTGTAAATTCTGTAACAGGTGAGATTATCTCTTGGATGCCAATTATTGACTGTGGGTATCCATCACTTTTTTTCCCCCCTTTATTTCTTATAACACTGAGATATTAGATTTGATTCTTTTTTACTGTAATAAAAATGTCTTCAGATTGTGTTTTGATTGAAAATAAAGAACTGAAGGCTACAGAAGCTTTTTACCTCCTCTGGTGGTTACAACCTGAGAAAAGCGAAGCAAGTGGGCTGCAATTTTCCTCCTTTCTGCCTTCCCTCCACATCTCTGAGGCCTCACTGCACCCCCTTGGGAATTCATTGCACCAGTTATCACCTAACTTTTGCCTGAAAGGCAAATCCAAATACCCAAACCATATCTGGGGCTCCACAGCTTCAGACTCTGTGAGGTGTCAGATATTTCTGTCCCTCCTACCTCAGGTGAGCTGCTTTTCCTTGTGATGCTCCAGGGTATATTCACCTGTACTATCAGTCCTCATTCTTAAATCCAGAGTACTAAAGCATCAGCCTATCTAAAGGATTCTTTTTTCTCTGTGCTTGAAACCATGCCCTGTGATGAGGAAGCACAAACCACACCCCCATCCAAAGGAAGCCAGAGAGGCAGAACTGTGTGAGCTGTCTTGTGCTCTGCCTTTTGATACCTCTTGTATGTTATCTGTGGTCATTATGATCACACCATTTATCTCGAATGAGCGATAATTGGGCTGTTGTTCATAGCTCCATACCGTGGCAGGCAATCATTCCAAAGGAATCCCATGACTGGTGCAGCCTGACACTGTCCTAGGTTACAATGTAAGTTGTGCCCAAAGTATGTATTCTATCACCACCCTCAGGAGCTGTTAAACCAGGTGGGGCAGTGTTTTCCCTTGCCCCCTCCCTCTGGGCTATCTCCTGTTCATGGGCCATCAAGGCCTTGCCCATGACTCACAGGTGACTCCCTCTGGGAGTTATCTCTGTTAATGGGCAATCAAGGACCCATTGTATGACTCATAGAATGGTATCAGCCCATTGTCAGATGCTCCACCCAGGGGGAGGAGCCAAGCATTCCCACCTGGATATAATCTGGGACAGCACAGAGGGCAGGGGCCTGCTGGACTCCTGGAGGACCAGAGCTGCCAGACCTTTCTGTGGGATCACTGCTTCAACAAGAGCACTTCATCTGGACTGCCACCACCACCCTAACTAACAGGGTGTCAGGTTGTATAATTTTCATTTATTTTATTTCACTTTTATTCTTCCTGTTAAATTGTATTTTCTGACTTGGAGTCTCTCACTGGTTTTACTTTCAAACCAGCACAGACACTTACATGGTTCAACCCAGCTGCTCAGCCACGGATGCAGACCTGCTGCAGCTCCCAGAACCAGCAGCATTTTATCACATCAGATGAGATCCCATGCTGCTCTGTCTATAAGCACAAGAGACAACATTGTCTCCTTCAGTGGCAGCTTGAAGATGAAATATCTGGCTTGAAATATGCAGGGAATCAGAGACCCAACCCTGCCCCCAGGAAATTCACAGGGCTCTTATTGCCAGCAGCAATAGTTTCTGGAACTGCTCTCACTCTCCTACAGCATCCAATACTCCATCTCTGCTGCAAACAGCAGCCACAACTGCCCAGCTCACTCTGGTATGATGAGTAGGCCTTTGGCCACCCCTCACTGACTGCACAGCCCAGCTCCTGTGCAGAAACCAGCTCCTGGAACTGCTCCAAGGTCCTCACTGGTCACTGTGTGCCACTTACCCTGCACCACTGCTAATCCTATCAGTAGCAGTTTCCTTGCTCAGGTGTCCAGTAATTGAAAGTACTGGGAATTTTGACTTGCATGCTGTGTTAAAGAAAAATATTATGGCAAGGCATTAAACTCCTGCTGTGAAATACAACACATGCTGGAGAATGTCAGATATTCCTGCTCCTTTCCCTATGAGGTTATACACAATCAGGGTACAGCAAGGCTTGGAGAAACATGGGCAAAAGTTGCCTCTTTCAGGTGGCAAAACAGGTATGAACTTTCAGGGAAAAACCTCTGTCTCTCTCTCCCTAGACATAAACTCCAGCTATAGAGAAGAGCACACTCCTCTGCTCCATTTCCCTCTGTTCAAAATTAAACACGAGCTATATAATAGAGCACAGATGTCTTCTCCATTTCTCTCTCCCCAAATTAGTCCACCTGCACAAAATAGCGTCAAAGAGAGCTTTTCATGTCATAGCTATAATATATATTCAAGAAAGCATATGTGTAGTGTCATTAAGGAATCTGTACAATGAAAAATTATGTATATTATTTAGCCACTTGCTATCCTTGGTGTTATATTGATGTTTTTCTATGCATGAATCCAAAGCAAAAGGAGTTCATTTGAATATACAGGTGCTTTGCTCTTCTAATCCTCCAAAAAAACAGAGGATCAGATGCTCTACTGCAGATTAGAGTGGGACCAATGGTGTGCAAATGATTTGCAATCTCCAAATCTAGTCATGTTTGGATCACCTTCTCTCTTTCACTTTCTTCACAATAATGTGTGTGGCAGGGTCTGACTGCACAGACATTTAGGAAGAAACTATTACCTGTGCAAATTCAAGGGCTCCTACACAAGCAAATGTATTCTGGTCTGTACAAAAGTCCTTACAGAGCCATTTCTTCTCCCTCAGCAACAACACAATAACCTATGGAGAAAATCAAATGTCAAATCTGCTAAACATCCAATATGGACTTGGTTTTCTTAGCAAAGTTTTCAAACAAAGGGTTTTTTCTCCATTCCCACAGCTTCCAACACATGACCAAGAGGGTAAATTGCTCTCCAACACAAGTAATAAACCCTGTCTCTGCTTCACTCTGAGTTAAATGCAACCAGCTTTGGAAATCATATGCTCATCAGAACCAGGCAAGGTTTTTCTTGATTCTGGAAGAAAAGATGAATTGCCCAGTTATCAGCTTTGGACAGTACAAAGCTTGTTTACTCACACCCTCTGGGAATGGCAGGGTCATGCCAGGAAGGAACCTGGGACTTCAGGGTAGCTGGGTGCTGTTGAAAACTCTGTTCAATAGGAGAAAATAGTTTATGTGTGGCCAGCACCAGAGCAAGGAATGGGAGATGAAAAACAATGATTATATTTGGCTGAGAGATTAAAAGGGGCTGCTCGGCACACTCTGGTGTTGACAGATCTCATTATTTAATCACGAGCCTTGAAACTTACTTAGGGAGATTTTAGAGTTGTGATCACTTGAGGAACAGTTCCAGGGTTGTTTGTTTTGTTTTTGTTTTTTTTAATGAAATGAAAGTTTTAACCCCTAAGATTGTATAAACTATAGGTCCGTGTGTATCCTAAATCTGACTGTGACAATGCTAAGGTTTATTTTAGCAAAACATTTTTTAAGGTGCTGGACCTGTGTTTAGGAACAATGAGACAAAGCTCCTGAAAAAAATAAGGCAAACAATAAATCTAGCTGGCTCTTCTGGAACCTCAAACTGAAGCTGAGGTGAAGGCAAGAACCCAAGAACAGCTTGGAAGGTGCAGACAGTCAAACACACTCCTTGCCGGCGCCGCAGCGGCTGCAGAAAGTGACATCTGGTCTGGGATAATCTGCCTTTCGTAGACTGGCTTTATGCGAGGGAAGCACCACTGATCTCGGAGGACTTGTTCCCGATTTAGCTCCGTGTGGGATCAGAACGAGCCCGGCTGCAGCTGCTCCCGGCTGCCGGCCCCGAAGGACGGAGCAGCCCCGGGTGGGCGCCGCAGCATCCCCGGGCCAGGGGAACGCTCCGGCCGCCGCAGGAGGGCAATGGATGCAGCCAGGAGAGGAATTCCTGATCCCCAGGCACAAATTGGGCTTGCCTCAACCTCTTGACACACATCTCAACCCCGCAGCAAACCAGACAGAGAATGGCCTGCGAGAAGGGGGGCAGGTTACCTGCCAGGTGCTGGGGCTCCGTTTCAAAATTGTGATTTCAAAATTGTGGTTTCAAAATTGTGGTTTCAAGGTCCTTCTCTCTGGAGCTCACATCACTGATTTACAGCCTTTGGGTAACCACTTGGCTAGCCCTGACGCTGTAATTCCTTACCCTGAAAAGAAATTTTTCTCATGCAAACCAGCAGCAAGGTGGGTTAGGGTTTTGTTGTTGTTCTTGTGCCCTAAATGAGCTTTCTCACCCCAATCCTTTTATCAGTAGCTGGACACTGTTTGTTTGTTTTGGGTTTTTGGGGTTTTTGGGGTTTTTTTGGTTTTTTTTTTTTTT
>WEIU01014500.1:779455-791287 GCA_013389925.1 Aegithalos caudatus
TTTTTTTTGTTTGCTCTTTGTTCTCCCAAACCCATTGAGAATTTCAAAACCAGAGGTGGAGGAAAGCCCCCTTGTGTCCTCTGGCTCTGGCACAAGGAATGGAGATGCTAACTGGTATGTGTAGCTGGGCATGTCACATGTCAAGGCATTATGAGAGTTAGTCTGACTAAATAACATCCTCTGTGACAAATTGCCCAGCAAAACAAACAAAAAATATTAATATTTTAAAAATATTTAGGCTTCCCTGGTTTTCACTTTGAACTTCTTTCTTGCAAACTTAAATTAACATGTAAATATGCATATAATTAGGCCATTACAGGCAAAAAATTATCCTGACACCATGGAAAACAGGTAGGTTTCCTTTTTGATATATTTTAGGTAAGGGGTCTGATTCTCACTCATACTGTATTCTTCACGTTGTGCCAGCAAAATAATCTTAGTCTTAGGCCCTTTTTGCTTTACAGAAATGGTATTAAAAGGCTTTTGTATAGATGAGGGTTGAGAATGAAAAAAACTGTTGTTTTGTGAATTAGAATTATATTTCACCTGAAGTACAAAAGAAAGAAAAAATTTAGCTCAAATACCAGAGAAGTACCACATTAAAATACAAAATTAATGAATTTTAACATGTATTACTGAAATGTTTATTGCTTACCAATAGTCTCCAATTTATGCTTCCCCCATGACTTAAATGTTTTGCTGTTATGAGACAAATATGGATTTCCTCATAATAAAGTGAATCATTGTAAAAGAATCAGATGAATGACAACTAAACCACTCCAAACCCTGCAACTCTCATATTCACATGGAGCAAATTTTGCACTAGATATCCTGCTCGGGACTTGTGAAAATCATCCCAAGAATCTATTTTCCTCCAGTTGTTATGTGCACATAAGTTTCATTACTGGTAAGGGTTATAACAATAAGAAAATACCCTTTAAAAACAAAAGAATATTGTTCTATTTTTGTTCATTCAGTGGCTTAATTGTATTTTTCATTCGGTGATATGGTTGTTTGTGGCAATAGAGATTTTACAGTAGGATAAAAGGAGCTTTCTCCCTGCTTTCCCATCAAAGGAAAAAAGATGTGTTATTAAATACTTTTTGAAAAGCATTTAAATCATCTGACCCTATATTTTCAAATTAATCCAATTATTTGAGTTTATAGAGTGTTTAGTATAACACTGTAGATATGGCCTTGGTTTTAAATCAATAAGTAACAATAAGACATTTAATATCAACCTTTTCACAGTAAATACAGTGATTTTTTTTCTTCTGAGACGTGGCTGGTCCTGAGGGCTGAAACCCTCCAACAGTGAGTAGAAATTTTAAGGGAGATCAGCCCTTCAGCTGGGGAAGTCCTGCCCTTTGCTCCTTCAATCTGTCACCTGCCCATGATGGATTTTTTAAAATCCTTTCCTCCAGCACGAGAGGACTGGATCAGGTACTTTTACACATACATATGCTCATCCTCTCTGATTAAGACCTCATTAATATTTTAAGATTAAAATTTCCTTGTTTTAACAAATCCCTCAGAATTTATTCTTATTTTCCTTCATTTCATGTGATGTCTCATCCCTCATATGACACAAAAAGAGCCTGGAGACATCAGTCACTGCCTCTCCCTAATCTGGTGCTCCTCAGGGCAACAGCAGGATTGGGGAGTAGAACATGCTGGATGTCACACTCCAGTTTTCTCATGCACGTTTGGATTTTGAATTTCCAGGGTTCCTGTGTTAAAATCAGGAGGAGAGGAAAGAGACTGTCCCACAGAGACTCACGAGGCTTTTGCTTTATTTATAGAGCATCCAAACCTAGAATACTAAATACTGCTGAGGAACAAGTCTGGGCATAACAAAACAGATTTTGGGATATGCTCCTCTCCGTCACACCAGGAAAAGATGTTGTCAAAACACAATTGAGCTTTCAGTCTAAACACCATCAGATCCAGCCTCAGAGAGAAACCATGAGATAGCCTACATCTCAGTAGAGGATCTTAACACTCTCCCAAAAGCCCCTTCTATCAGGAACCCATTCAGCCAGACTTGGTTTCAGGTTTGAACCAAACCCCCAGCACCAAACTCTCACTGCACAAACCACCATTGCACAAGGCTCTCTCTCACATCAGTGACAGCTGCTGCAGAGTCAGGAGAAAAAGAGCAGAGAAGAACCACACAGCAAGCTCCCTGAAAGTACCAACATTTGCCCACTGAAGCCTGGATTACAGCTCTCACACTATGGTGCCTATCCAGGGAAGTGTAGGGATGCTCACATGGGCTCTTGGATCAGGGGCCAAGAGCAGACATGAGGGAATTGCTGTTCCTGGCCAGAGAGACAGAGCTTGAGTCTTGTGCCTTTTCATGGCCATATCTACTGACTTAAAACTGCTATGGCACCACTGACTCAAAGCTGTGATCCAACACATGAAGAGTCAGACCCTGTCCTTCTAGTCACACCTGCTGAGCTCCCTGCTTAAGACCAGAACAGCTGGATTTGGTCATTTGGTCACACATGGCTCTTCTATGGCTTCCAGTGTTATGGGGAAACACTGCCAGTGAAGCCACTGTTCCTTTTTAGTGCTAGGAGTTTCACCTACTAAAGTATGGGTACAAATATACATCTCTACATTTATTTATTTATTTATATACACTTCCCCGTCCCTGGAAGTGTCCAAGGCCACTTTGAGCAGCCTGGTCCAGTGGAAGGTGTCCCTGCCCACGACAGGGGTGTCAGAATTGGATGGTCTTTAAGGTCACTTCCAACCCAAACCATTATCTCTGTGCACACATGGAGATTCTCTACAGATCTCCAGCCTCTCCAGGGAGTTCTGGTATACAGAGGTAATTGAAAAAAAAAAAACAACTCTATGGCCTTCATAAAGATCAGACTGCTCTAGAAGTTGCTCCTGCCAGGGCAGATTTGGAGGAAAGCAGCACGGTATCACTACATTGCCTTTTGCTGACAACAGCCTGGGGGTAAAAGAACTTTTTTATTTCCTTCTCCAGCCTCTCATTCTTTTATAGGCCTAGAAAATGCCCTCAGACAGCCTGAGCTTATCATTTCTCCCAGATAAGTTATTTCACAGACTCAAGCCTTTGTTTTCCATCCCCTAGAATGACTCTGTGAGAGCTGCCATAGCCCCCAGCTCCTTCTGCACCTGAAGAGATGTCCTTGAAGATCTTCAAATGTTTATGAAAACTGAAGCAGGAAATGTAGTCAAAAGCCAGAGTCTGAGGAAGAGAGACAAGAGGTGATAACATACAAGCAGGAGAACAGAAAGAAGATGCTGCATAATTCCCTTCTGTTACTACTCTTTTAAGGTCTCAAAACTCAAGATTTCTGCCATTTTTAAGAAAAAGGCCCATCAGCAAGAAAAGGAAAGTTTCTGTCTCTTGGGAGACCCATAGCTATAAAGGTGACCAAGCTGGGAAACACTCAGCAGTGCTACCCAGACTTAGGAACAGCTCTGTGCATAACTCACTGCTGCCTTACACAAAGTTCTATTTGCCACCTTTATCTCCCCTCCAAAAAACAGGCAGTAATCCTGCTGGGGGACTATCCAGAGCTTTCCCCATCCCTTGCTGACTGACATAACAAGACATTGGGAGCCACAAACTCAATATAATCCCTTTCTCCAACCCAGCTTTCTCTACCTCTGCTTGACTGCAGCTATTCAGGATTTTTGTGATGGGCTGTGTCTGCTTTCTTTTTAATTACTGTTTTGCTTCTATCTCTGAGTTATAAGTTCCCTTTTGTTATTTTTCCACCCATATTTTTCACTTCATATTTCATGCTGCTTCTTCTGTTTGGTAACACCCTCTCACTGTGGGTTTTGTGTTAGTAGTCCCTGCCTGCTCTCTGTCCTGCAGGGTCTCCTGATGTTTCTCTTTCCAACAAAGTAGTGGGGACTGAGTTCTTCAAAACAAAACCAAGTCACCTTCTCTGTAGCATCAGGGACTGATGGGTCATTGGACAAGTCTAAAAGGGTATTTCTAACCAGGTGGGAAGGCTAATTTATCCTCATGAAAACTGGGTGTTGCTTGATAAGTAAGAATAATACACTGGCTGGCTCTCTGTGTCGTACAGCCCTCAAAAATAATTTTAGGAGTTTTAACTAAATCTCTCAGAAACAAATTCACATGTCCCTGGGGCAGAGGAGAGCCTGACCAGGGTTTGACTAATGGATCCATTCTCTGCTGCACTTTTGTGGGCACCTGCGAAGCTGTTGTGAAGTCCTTGGTGGGGAATTAGACTCCAGTGCAGCACACCTTGGGCTGGGAAGATCTGGTTCTGTGCTGGGTGAGCTGCACCCCTTCCTGTGAGTGCCTTGCAAGGCAAAGTGAACTCAAAAGGCTGTTGAAATGACCAGGAAAAAGTGTGCACTTTTTTTTTTTTAATTTTAATCTTTCCACCAAGCCTAAAAATTACCTTGACTTTTTAGGTTTTTTTATTAGTTCCAATTTGGTGAAACCCAGTTTTAAAAACACACCATCCTGGGACCAGAGAACGGATTTCAGTGTTCTCAACATTGCTATAAATAATATGTCAGCAACCAGCATGACTTGTACAACAGCTTTAGCCAGATTGCAAATTTGAAGGAAATTCAGATAATATTTAGCATGAGAGAGGGTTGTTATATCCATTATTGTAGAAAGGATGGTCCCCAGATAATTTTTTTAATTATCTGTCGTAAAAAAAAATTATTTTATGACATTAGTAATCTCCTGTTTTGAGGTGTTACTAATAATGATTTCAGTGCATGCTGACAAATGGTTAGCAAAATTTCCAATTAGATGCAGAGACCACCTTATTAAAACCTGAAAGCTTACAACATTGCTTCTTGTTCAACCTCTCAGAGCCTGAGAAAGCACTCGAGAAAACTGCAGTCAGTGTGAGGAAAGCAAAGATAATGTGTGAATTGCCTGCAAGGAGGGCAAGAGTGGGGGCTGATGTTCAGGGATGTCATAGGCAGTTTTTAGAGGTCTGTAGATTCTTGCTTCCCCATAATTTACACTTGTGTAGTTCATTTCATGTTTCTGATCCCCAAAAGCAGGATGTAGAGAACTGCTCATTTCCTAAAAGTTTCTTGAAATTCTATTGCAGATGACAGGAACTGGTGCTGTGCTTGAAACTCCTGTATCCACATCTAGCATTTAAATTAGGTGCCTTTTACAAGCACACCCAAGCAGATCACTGTCTTTAATGCCTTGCATGCCCAGGCTTTCACCAGTGGAACCTGCTGAGTGTTTTGATCTGATTTGGAGCATCCCCCCTTGCTGCTGTGACCTTGCCTGGGCTGCACACCAGATGATGCTTTGCCTCTCAGCCTGGCCTCATCTGCAGCCCTGCTTGGGGCACCCTCTGGAAAGGATGACGTGAACTTGAATTTTCCCTGGCTGGAGAAGAGGCTGAATTTTCCTCTGATGGTTTGTGTGAGAGCACAGACCAGCAAGTAGCAATTTTAAGGAGAAGGAGCTGTTTTTCTCTGAAGTGATGGGGCACAGGCTCCAGGCTGTGGGTGCATGGGGAGCTGGGAGGGTATTCCCTGGAGAGTGACAGTGATGGGATGTTTCCTGTCCTTTACAGTTTTATTAACTGTCTTACATAGCCAGCTGTGAAAAACACCTTCCAAGCTGCAGGGCTGTGCTGGTGTGAATTTGGGGATTTTGGTGAGTTTGTATTTTCCACATTGTGTTACAGGAGATTTTCACCTACCATGCTGTCAAAGCTTTAATCCAGACTGAAGGAGGTAAATAAATGCTCCCCTAACAAGGAAAGGACAGGTGAGATACCTCTTGGGATACAGAGATGTGTGTGCAGTATGCCTACCTCATCCCTCCTTAAGGATGTAAATGGTGTGAATGTGCTTTATGCCAGTATTGAGGAGCAAAGTTTGGGTTTGTGGTATTTCTCTTCAATCCTGGAGCTGTCCAGGTGACTCCTCCCCGCCACTTGCCTAGCCCTGACCCTCTAATTCCTTACCCTGAAAAGAGATTTTTCTCATGCAAACCAGCAGCAAGGTGGGTTAGGGTTTTGTTGTTGCTCTTGTGCCCTAAACAGGCACTGGGCCAGGGCACAGCATGGGGACATCTCCCTCATGGGGCTGGGACAGCTGAGGGAATCATCTCCATGCAGGAGGTGGTACAAGCCCCTTCCTCTGTGGTTAACCCAAAGCAGCTCTGTTTTCTGCAGCTCTTCCTTGGAGCCAGTGAACTGACATTTTCCCCTCTTCCTTTAAGGAAAAAAAAAAAAATCTAGCATTTAAACATTTGCTTTGGTAAAGGATGAAATGGAAAAGTAGGTCAGATTTGAAGGATCCCAGCCCTGACAGTGTCCCTTCTAGACTCCAGACCCAGGTTTTTGGGGAGAGACTGAATATGACTGCAGCAATGCTTCTCATGCTGATTTGTGATCTTCATGTTCCTATGTATAAAATCACCCTCAAAATGTCCAGGACAAATTATATCTCCACGATTTTAAGGGATCAATTTGGTTGCCAGTGATATATTTATGAAATGAAGTTACCCTTGTTCAACTCCTTTGAAACTTAGCTAGGTTTTACCATGAAGCAAGGTTATTTTTTTTGCTTTCAAATAGTCTAAGCTAAATTAGCTGGAACCTAATTACAGAATGCTTTTGATTAAAGCCAGACAATGTGCTCTGGAAGCTAGGATCAAAAATGACAAGACAGGATGGCAGTGAAAGATTAGGAAGGAAGAAAGAAAAGACTGATTAGTTTTTAAAATCAAATCAGGATTGCTTTTTGTACATGGAACAAAGGTTGCAGCCAAGTCAGGCAAACCTTTTGGACTAGGGAAAACTTGGATTTCAATAATATAATTTTTAATTTTATTTCACAGGCATGTATATATATATATGTATATATATATATATAACTGAAATCCAAAAAGAAAAACTAAAGATTATTTCTACATCTATTCTTAGACATCAGGAGAGAAATAGTTGTGAGCCTTGTGTGAGATCTAGAAATCTTACTAAGATAGTTTGTAGATGACTTGTAGACATGATACTTTTGGTCAACATCAGCTGTGCAGCCAAACAGCTGTCTGCTCTTGCCTTAATCACTGAACCTTTAGAAAGTACTCTGTAATTATTTTCATGCCATACTCTGAAAATAACCCTGTTTAAAGAAATTGTGCATGTTGCTAGAAAAACAAATGCTGATTCAACAAAGCTCCTTTCAAAAATACTTTTGTACCTTTAGCTTAATAATGAGCAATAGCCTCATTTCTCTGCTGATTTGAATCCTGAAGAATATTTATTGTCTAGCAACACATTGAGATGTGCATTTTTTTCCAAGCTATTTGGCTCTAAAACAAGCACATGTGGGTTTCTGTATGCAGACTTTATTCAGCTTCTGAGGATGGAATATTCTGCAGTCCTGTGGCATTTCAAGTTATTTACCTTAGCATACAGTGAGGGGGGATTGATATCCATGCTTGGCCCTATCGTCTGCACACAGAGAAAACTGAGAAATGAGATTCCTTGGGAAATTAGGTTTAATAAGGATTATTTCTAGCCAGGGGTGTACACCTAGGATTTGAAAATGCAGTGAGGGAGGGAGCTTATGAATGTTGGAAAATGTGGTACAGGACCTGGCAGGGACCTAAAAGTCTGGTCTCTCCCATGGATCACCATATGTGATTCCTGCCCACTTGGAAGGCAATTCTTGGCTATCCCAAGGCCTCATATTTTGTTGCTCTTCTGTTATTAAATTTTAGACGAACACACCAAAAAAACTGAAGCCAAGCCATGAAATGACTGGCAATTGGCTTTGGGATTGGTGAGTGAACTCTCCTGTGCCAGGAAAAGGTGAAAAGCTCCCTGGTGCAGAATACAGCCCTAGGGGAAAATATTGAAACCTAATCAAAATGACTGGGAGATTCAAAAACAACGGAAAGATCCAAGAGATGGCACCAAGCTCTCCTTTCTAGGAGATAATGTATTGCAAACAAATTTGATGGAGACCCCAAGAGGATGAAGTGACCCTCAGCAGTGTGGATCTCGAGAAGAGTGACAGGTAGAGTGTGAGACTGAGGCCTGGCTGGAGCTGGGAAATCTGGTGTGCTAAGCGCCATATGGTCCTCCTAGCGCGTGTGCGAGACCTCATTTCCACACCCAACTGCTCACAAAAAAACTGCACTGGTGCTATCACCAGTTGCCTCAAATTCACTTCAAACTGGGTGACCCCACCATCTGGCCCTTGCTGCTGCAGCTTGGATGACCCATGGGTTGTAGGCTTTGTGCTCTGCCACATGCAAGGAAAGATACTTTTCCTGCTATTTACCCTTTGTGCACACACCTGTGTGCAGATACACCTGGCTTATGTTTAATGTCCAGCCTAGGAGAATAAGAGATTACCCTTTCCATATCAGCAGGTGGAAGTAAGATTTAAATCAAAGACATCCCAAGGAAAAAACAAAGCCCCAGTGTCCTTTTCAGCCCCTCAAGGCTGGCACAGCTCTCTCTGCTGCAGTCCTGGGCAGGGGCAGGAACAATACCATACTTTAAGTGTGTCCCCATCTTGGAGTGGCTATTTCTCCATTCCCACAGGGAAAAATTCATCCAGAGCCATGTGCTGAGGAGTGGTGCTGGCACAGTCATGTTTCCACAGATCTGCTGCTTTCCAGCCCCGTGTGCTCTGCAGTCCATGGACGTGCAGCAAAAGCCTGAATTCTCCTGTTCTAGATACACCTGTAGTGCCTAGACCACACTGTAGGAAATTATTTATGAGAGCACAGGTTCAGGCAGCCTGGGAGAAGTCTAACTCACATCTCTTGGAAAAACCCTCTGAGAAAACTTTTCCAAGGTAGAAATGAGGGCTAGGCACGTACTGATGCTTTTCCTACTGATACAGAACATCTAACAGATGCAGTTCTCACACTTGCCATTAATCAGGGAAGTTTCCCACCTTCTACCCAAATGAAAAATCAAGGTGTGTGCTTCCTAGAAACAGGAAAGAAATCACTGCCTGTAGCTGGACAAAATGCTAATCCTGAAATTAGGACTTTAGCTTTTAAACTGCTCTATTAGGACTTGGGCCAATTGAATTTATCTTTTTGATGAGCACTAAAGCTCCACTAGAGCCCTGTGGAAAACTTTGGCCCCCAGCATTGATGCAGGACTGGCATGGCTGCTTTCTCTTACAGCACTGCTGGACCCTTTCAAAGGAAAGGAAAGGGCAGGAGCCTCCTATGTGAGCTTCTGTGCCTATGAAATACTCTTGAGTCTTTCCAGCCTATTTTTCATTCAGCATGGAGATTTGCAACTGCACCTCTCTGACTTTTATTGATTCATGAATGCCAAACCCAGTCATCCAGGTGTGAGAAGAGTGAATATAATGTAGTGTCCTGGGATACAGCTTCTTGCTGTATCACCAGTAATTGCAGACTTACCATGACTGCTAACCTGAACATGCATTTCAGAGTGTGTATTACTACATAGGATCAAAAAAGTGTGGAGCTTTAATGTAATTTTCAGAGCAAGGTTTGTACAAGGATGCTCAAGAACTGGGGTGGAGGTGCTCTTACTTCTGAGCTGACTGGGATAATATTTAGAGAGAGCAGCTGTGAAAGCCAGAGACACTGCCATATCCAAGAACAAATGCTAATAGCTATCTGGAAGAGTTAATAATGGCAAGAAGAGACACTGAACACTGGCTGTAAATCCAGGTTACTGCCACGGTTCTGCAAGGATTTCCAGCCAGTGGGGGAGCTGGGGTGGGGATGGCCAAGCACTAAGGAGCACCAAGATAAAACACAGCTGGGATGGTGAAGAGGAAATGAGGAAAGAAAAACCCAAAACAGAACGAGGGAGCTCCTGCATCTGCTGAAAACGCAAGAGTGCTGCTCTAGAGAACAGTGGGGGAAATCATCCCAGTTTACCACCTGCCAGTGTTAAAGGTTTTAGGAGCATTTTCTTTTGTTTTCCTTTCTTTGACAATTTTTGAAAACTGAAGTTCAAGTAATACTAAAATCTCAGGCCTATAATTGGAGGTAATTAATAAAGGGTGAGTGAATTAGGCTTCCAGTTCTCTGTGGCAGTCAATAGAAATGGGGCAGATTTTTTTTTCCAGAATACTGATAAAATTAAGGAAAAAGATATTCTCTACATCTTCCCCAGTCTACTGCTAAGTTATGCCTTTACTAAATGTTTCAGCATTTTTTTGAATCTCTCAGGAGGTTTTTGAACTGCTTCAATACATCCACAGCTGTAAGTCTCTCCATGAAAGAAACCTATTAAAGGAAACAGCACATGAGAGTCACAGTAAACAGCAAGTGATGAAACTTCCCACAACCAAGGGCTTTGTTGGTGGGAATACCAGACACCAGAGCTGGAAATCTCTACAGGGGCAGAATGATTACCCTGCTGCTCTTGGGGACTAGACTAATTCACATTCAATGATCCTTGTGGGTCACTTCCAACACGGGATATTCCATGGTAATTTCTTCTTCAGGCATGAGAACTGAAGGCAGGTGGCTTGCAGTGACCTGGCTCTGCATCTCTGTACCAGTGGGAGAAGTTCTGGCTGAAAGTCAGATGGATGATTGTGCATCCCTGCCTGCTTGTGCATCTTGGAGATTTATGGATGCTCTGTCCTTCTGCCTCCCACAGAGGGGACTCTGCCTCCCACAGCACTGGGCCACCAGCAGGCAGCTCCTAGAATTGCTGAGAAGTGTTTTGTATTTCCTAGAGGATGTTAAATAAATAAATAAAAGCATACTTGATAATATTTTGTAAGGAAATTATCACTTTTCTTGGTTTTTTGGTTTTGTTTTCTCCAAGGGTAGAAAGAAATGAGCACAGAAAATACAAGAAAATTTAATTGAAAAAATTTGAATGTAATTCTGACCTGAAAGCTGTTTTCTATATGGTTAAAAAAATTAAAAAAAAAAAAAAATCTGGACCCAGTCCCACTGCTACCAGACTTCAACTGAGTTTGTTCCAGATCTGTGATTTTGACACAAAATCGTCTGCCTCAAGTTCCAGTGAAACTTCATAAACTCATCTTCTTCCAACTGCCCCCCACCCCCCTCTCCCTCCCATCTTGTTTACTCCAAGAGTGAATTTCGATTACTGTTTGGGCTTTTTATAATAGAGATTTAGTTTGAGCAAGATTAATTGACTTACTTAACTTTTGCAGATGGCTGATTCCTTACAGGGAGTAAAAGCTTCAGGTATTTTTTAGGCACATCTCTGACCTACTTACGGCCGAAATCCTGTTTGAGCACCGGTGTCCTTCTGGTGGCACAACCGGTTATCAGGGTGGCAGTGAAGTTGAATATGCAAATGTTTGCAGGCTCGGGGTCTCACTCTAGAGGATGTTGTGCTCTTAAACGGGGTGATGGATTTGTGTCCTGAGCCTTTACTGGGGTAGGAATTTGCTCCATCGCAAAATCCTCCCAGTGCCGATTTAGTGTCACAAGGAGCTGGAAATGTTGTCAGTGAGCGTGGATGAGCACAGGGAACCTCCGCTCCTGCCGGGCGGGCTCTGCCACCCGGGATGCATTAGAATTGTTAAAGCTCTGCTGGGAAACGAGGCCAGGACAACAGCAAGGCAGAAAACGCTGTTCTGCTGTCAAGGAAATGCTCGAAAAGCAGGAGGGAGCGAGGGCTGAGAGCACAGAGCTGCAGCCCTGCGGCCGTGAAGGAGACGAGCGAGTTCGTCCCGGGAGGGGGAAAGGGGACGGAAGAGCACAGGGCAGCGGGCGCCATCCCCTAAAATATTAATAGTTTCTGCGCGCGCGGTGAGGAGGCACTTTGTTTTCTTTTTAATTTTATTTTTCTCCTCCCTGCCAGAAATATTATTAAA
>WEIU01014500.1:791779-804341 GCA_013389925.1 Aegithalos caudatus
TGTGCTTAAAAAAAATTAAAGGGGAAAAAAAAAAAAAAAAAAAAAAGCCAACAACAAACCGCCGAGGAAAACAAAATGCTCGTTATGTATTTAGCAAACTTGTCTCTGGGCCGAGCGGGGAAGGAGGCAGATAATTGGTGTGCGGAGCAATGTCACTGTGTGTTGCTCTGATGCTCATTCGTAGTGAAGTCTGCAGGTCAAATGACATCCATCGCCAGTAGGTCTGCGGGAGCAGAGAGCCTCTCTGAACGGAAAGTTCAGAACATGTCATGGAGGATTAATCACATTCCCCTAACGCCGACTGGCTGGGGAATTATGTAAGGCGTGTATTTCGGGGGGCGCATCCCTGTGTGGGTGCATTTATCCACATGTTGGCACCTGCAACGTGCAGCCTGGACCAGGGTGGCTCTGAGGGGGTGTTTTGGTGTGCTAGGAGCAGCTGCTCGCCCCAGACTCTGTCCCTGCTCACCAGAAGCAGCTCCTGTTCCCCGCTGGGCACCTTGGAGCATCAGGTCCTGTGGAGCTGGGTGATGGTGATGTGGTGATGCCATGGCCTGGGACAGGGTGGCCTCACGGTGGGGTCACCTGCATGTGGCAGTGGATGGACAAAGTCCCTTGTGTTCTTTGCCCAGAGCTCTACAAACCCACCCAGCACTGCTGCTCCTGCCTCAGGGAGAAGTCAGGACACCCAGGGGCTGAGCCCCAGGTGCTGGTCTGAGGGTGCTTCAGCCACCCTGCAACACTCACTGTGGGGCAGAAGAACGGGGAGCAGAGCTGTTCCTATGGCTAATAGCCTCTGGGAGCGTGGTCTTTTTGGCTGTCTGCCTGATGAGTCTATGTCTGATGGAGCTTGGGAAGCGAGCCCTTCTGGGAAGGGCTCTGGGCTGATGGGCATGGGCTGTGCCATGGTGAAAACTGCTCCCGCCCCAGTCAGTGTGTTGGCATCCTCGGGACGAGTGGGGACTCTTCTCTTGGCACTTTCCTGGGTCTGTAACTTCTTCCAGCAGCCAAATATAAAAGCTGCCTTTGTCATGGTTGGAAGCCACAAGTAGAACTCTTCTGGCTGCTGCAAGTGCACGTTGCCTGTGTGTGTACACGCACATGCACACGCGGCTGTGTGTAAACAGAGCTCTTCTGACACGGCCAAAGTGGGCCAGTCCTTGGCAGTAAGGGAGTAAAGGGGAAGGGTGCTAACATTTAAGATGATCTGAGAAATTAATTTCTCTCTATTTGGCATGTAAGTGTAAGTAGAATTAAGCACGGTTTAGTTTATGGTATTTCAGAATGTGGAAGACCTTTTTTTTTTTTTTTTTTTTTTAATATACTTCCTTAGCTTTTTGGATTACTGAAATTCCATCTCTATTCAATTAATCTTATTACTCCCATCTTCCTTTTCTTCTCACCATGCCTCCAAACTGCTGTCCACCTCTCGCTACCATTTCCAGTCTCAACTAATTGTCCACCTCTCCCTCAGACTCCTTTTATCAGTCTAATCATAATTTTAAACTTTCAAAGAAGACCAAATGCTCCAGGTCAATCCTGTGTCCGCTTCCATGTCCCCTGGCAGCCTCACAGACCTTCTTGCACTTGATCAGAACAGTCAAATTACACCCCTTAACACCTCCCACTTGAGTCCTAGATTGCATCTGCAAGGAAATAAAGTTCATAGCCCAGCTGGTGACGCAGCGATTCTGGGCGTTGGGTGGCTCTCGTGCCTGGGGGAAGGCTCTGTGGTGTTGCAGCACAGATGGCAGAGCTGTGGGAGTTCCTCAGAAAGGCTGGTAGGGTGGAGGTGGTGCAGGCTGAAAATGTCCTCAGCTTGTCCATGCAGTCCAGCCTTGAATTTTCACTCTTGCTTGGGTGGTTTGGAGTGGCTCATAGTGACTCTGGGGTGAGCATGCCTTTATTCATCTGCTGCTGAAATTCCTGTGTTTGTGGGCGTGCACATTTGTGGGTCTGGAGGCAACTGAAGTGGCTGTGGGTTTCTCAGATGTGAAACTGTAACTAAAACTGCAGGATTAATCCTTAGGTGTGCAGATTCCAGCTTACCTGTAGTCTGGCTCAGACATGGATCTCTGTCTTGAGGAGCAGAGACCTTACCTGACCTTCTCAGTTTCCTGCTTTGATGGTCACATAACACCCAGAGAGAAGCTGCTGAGATAAGGCTGATTCTCCTGAATATTCATAGCACTGTAATATGTTTTCATTTGTATTTCCCATGTACGTTATAATCTTATTTTCAGACAACGAATTGCATTTAAAAGCCATTAAGAGACAACATTGGCTCAGGCCTGGGAAAGGTTAAGAGAAAGAAAAGAAACCAAGAAATTGACTTGTAGCAATTATGCAAGAGTTGCATTTTTTGAACTCTACCTTGGCAATGAAGCATGTGGATTACAAATCTGAGCTTGGAAAAATGCACACAGCTGTACTGGGTGAGGCCTGGGTGTTTCCAGCTTTGAGTCAACTCATGGCATATGCTGGGGGCAGGGAAGAGCTGTTTAAAAGCTGTGTTTGTTCTTGTTCCTCTTCAGTCCCTTGGCTGTTGCTCCACAGATCTTTGCATGAGAAGAATGTTCTTCTGAAGCTTATTTCTCAGATAATCCACTGTGGCACTACAACCAGTAGCAATGTCACAAACACTCTTACAACTTCATTTGAAAAATAACTCTCTTATACGTGCACCTGACAATAATGAGCAAGGAAAGATGAAAGAGAAGAAATATGCTCATTTGTCTCCCTGGATCAGTTTCAGTCCTGTGACTCTCTGGATGTGTTCAGACTGCTTTTATTGGGGTCCACAAAAAGTGAGCAAGACAAGCAAGTTTTGTCATTTTCGGTCTGTTTGTTTTGGACTTGCTGCCTCTCTGAAGCCCTAGAAGAGAAAATAAAGTGAAAAGCAAGGCTCTTCCCATGCAGTGTGGTGGGTATAGGATCTACCTGCTGTACTCAGGCTGCTACTGGCAAAATATTTTTGTAAAAATGGGAACTTTGTATCCCTAGGCTGCATGTGAGGGGCGTGGGTGGTGGTGGTGGGGTGTGTGGGTGTGTGTGTTTAATTACATTGTGAATTGTCACAAACAACTTTCCTTCTGCAAACCCAAAGCAAAAAGATACTTGTCCAGATTCCTGTAAAATAACAGGAGCTGCAGTGCAGCCCATAATATGTTTTCCTGTATTCCTCCATAAATAGCAGGGATGCAGAAACTCCACCGTTGTGCCAGTCAGGAGATGCTGTGATTGCCTTAATGGTTATCTACAGGTTGGTCTTTTGAAATACCTTGCAGTGAGCTCCCATCTCCACCAACTTCCAGCTGTGTCTGGGCTGTTTTGGGCAGGGAGTATTTTTGTCACAAAGGGCCCACTGTAACTTTATGTAAGCCAGTGCAGCTTTTATCAGGGCAGGTGTGAAACATTTATGTTGCAGGGCAAATCTTGTGGACACTTTTTGGCTTTTCTTTGTAGGACAACTTGGAAATGAACATTAGGATGTTCAGTGAACTGAAATGTGTATGAGTTGTTTTGTTTCTTGCCTTCATGCAAAAAAAACCCAACCAAACAAAAAAAAAAAACCAAACAAAAAATTGCAGGCCTTGCACAGCTGGCTTTCATCACTGCTCATGGACATCTTCATGGAGTGTACCTAAGAGTTCCAAAGCATTGCAGGGCATTTGGACAACAAAACTCTGGGGGAAATTGGATGAAGGTGGTTTGAAAAATCTGTGTGTGATGCACATGGACCAAACTAACCTTGCTTTGCCTCTGTGCCTTCATGCTGTGATCACTTGACTGGTGAGCCAGGAAAAAGGCCAGGCTGTTGCCTCCCTGGCAGGAGTCAAGCCTGCTTTGATGGTATAGATTCTGAAAGGGTTAGCACCTCTTGCCTTGCACACAGATGTGTGTTGAGAAGGCAAAAGGGAATCTGAATCTTGAAAGACTGATAATAAGTCTTGTCTTTTGTCCTAGTGCTGATTGCTCATCTGGCCGTGGAGGCTTTTGTTGGATTATATTTGTATGCATATGAATGGACATAAGTAGCTGCATGCTTTCAAGTGTGCCCTAGAAAAGCCTAGATATCTTGAGATGCTGAAAATAAATAGGAAAGAAATAAGAAGGTAATGCTTGCATGAAGCATGTGTGATTAGTAGTTTGCTCTGTCTAGTGTATTATGGGCCTGAGATGTTTTATAGTTGCTTGAGACTCTTCATCACATTTGCATATATTTGTTTGGTTTTTGCTTAACCAGAAGGCTGCTGGATACTCTGGTATGGGCAGAGACTTAGTTGATGGAGCAAGGTTAGCTTGCTGAAGCTTAGTGTTCCTCATGGATGAAGGGTGGAAGAGTGGAGTGTTTGATCTTCTCTACTCACATATTGAAAGAAAAGCCTCTAAAAAAGTAGTACTTCTCATTGCCTGGTAATCTTCCTTTTACAATGCCAGGATCAGATTCTGCATTTAGTGCTGGACCCATTCATCTTGATGTGTAAGAAGCATATATACATGTTAAAAATGTATTGTCAAGTCTTTTGATGTCTGCCTGGGGATGTGGGTACTTAGCTGTTCTTGTAGACTGGTCCCAGTTGCTACCTCAGTGGTCTTGTATGTGTAGTGTTGGGTCAGTAAAACATGTGCCACTAAATCAAAAAATGTAAATCCATTTCCATGGTATTTTAATATTAGAAAGGTAATTACCGTGTAACTAACCCTTCTCTGTAAGCTGTCATTAATTGGATGATTTCTTATAGGCAGCTTAGCATAATGCATGCAAAATACACTGCAGCTCTGGGCAGGCAAAAATTACCACGATGAACCAACAAGATGTGAGCATCCAGGAGACCTGAGCCCTGGGAACAGGCTTCATTTGTTGGCACAGACATGGCTTTGGGCCTGCAACTTCTGAGCACTTATTGGGGTAATTTGCAGGCAGGGAACTCTTGTCAGACAAGTTATTTTTATTAGGAAGAACCAGGAAGTGGATTTTGCCATTAGATATCAGTCCCTGTGGTGTGCAGTAGGAAGGATCTGAAAAGTTTTTGTAGTCTCACTGAGGGCAGATGTGGAAGCCATGTGTCAGTCTGCCAGTGGGACTGGCATAAAGGCAGCAGCAGAAGCACTAGCAGTGCCTGCATGGTGTTTTACCTTGTGGTCTTCTAATCTCAACTTCTGCCAGTCTCATGATTCCGAAACCTCTGGCTTTGATAAAAGATACGGTTTTAGATCAAGGTAGCAGAAGAAAGATGGGAGCTCTAAAGGCTGAAAACCCAGAACACAAGTGAAAGAACAGGAAATCTGTCTTGTGGTCCTATGTTTTATGCAGTCTACAGAGAGCTGAGTGCTTTGCTGTTCACATCCACAATTATCTGCATGCATATCTGGTTGGAAAATGAGAACTGCACTTATCAGCAAGTTGCTGTTAAAATGGTACAAATGCTGATACAGGGGAAGAGAAAAGGTCAGCAGTGCCTGACCACATTGCAAATAAATGACATCTTTCATCTGGAAAATGCTTACCATTTTGCATTTTAGGACCATGTTGTGATCATGGAAGAGCTGATTTTAAAAGGTCACCTAATATATCATTTAAATCCTGATGTTTCTCAAGCAGCTGAGAGTGTGACCTGGTGTAAAATAATTATGTAGGATTAGCACAAATGGTTAAGAGACAGGGCTCCAGGAGCAGGACTTTTTGGAGTTACCTTCTGCTGCTGTGAAAGTACTGGGAGAAACTGGTAGTATCTCATGGTAAGCCTTTTCAATGGCTGCTCTTATCTGAGTGTGGCTGTTTGAAGCATTAGGAATAGAAGATGAGGAAAGAGATTCATTAATGCTAAATTTGATTATATATGCAAACCAGGTTTCTATGAAAAGAAGAACAAAAATGATCTGACTTTCAAACTAGCAGTAAGATGTGTGGAGATAGAGGGTTCTGCTATTAGACAAACACAGTTAAAGTCTCCTTGACAATTTTTATGAGGGCGATGTTTCAGTCATCACTCCTGTAAATCAGCATCTGCATAATTGGAGCTCCGGGTAAAAGCCCTGCATGTTGACATCTCTGGATTCAGATGTTGCAGTTGGGAGAGGACAGGCTTGGAGATGCTTCTGATAAAACCCTTTTTATCAGTTGGATACTCAGGTCCCTGGCTTAACCTGCATTCATGGCACTCTGTGTGATCCCAAGGGGCAGGAGTTGTTGCTTGGCAAAGTTCTCCACTCTGCTCCAGGGGAGAGGATCTTGTCCTGAGCAGGGACAGAGGAGAGGCACAAAGCAGGTAACACTGGGCTCTGCACAAGGCTGGTGGTGGAATGCAAAGCTGCACCTCTGCAAGCCCAGCTTTCCCCTTGGACACCAAATAAAAATGCTTCTTAGTATGGCCTGGGGTGCAGTGTGGAAAACAGCACTTGGCTGGCTGCCTGTCTGTCCAGCCCAGCAGCTGCCAGAGGGGTCTTCATGGATTTAACTCCCAAGGGGATCTACAGAGTGCTGTGAAGAACATTATAGAAAGGAACATACAGTGTGGAGATGCTGTTTAAGGTGTTTGTTCAAAGTGGCATATGTGCTGCAAAGTGTGACATTGTTGCTAAGGTGACAGCTTGCTTGCTTTTTGGCAAAAGCAAAAGAATACTGAATATAGGCAAACTGTAAGCTTTTGCTTTAATTTGCACAGTTTTATCTTCTGGCCATTGTAAAGACTTCTCAGGTTTGTGTTTGGAAGCAGTGTTTTCCCACTCTGAATACTTCACTCAGTTAAAAAACCTAATAGTGCCTTCCATTCTTAAGGATGCTATTCTAAATTGCTTAAAGTAATGGGGATTCCAATTATTGTAATTGTAGATATTATTTATGTCATTGGAAGTCTTTGATATATATAATATTTATTTAAGTAAGGAAGTATTCCCTAAGAATATTTTATATAAAAAAAAACACTAGGTGTTGCATGATTAGCAGCCTATGGATGCAGGCACATCCATGACTGCATGCTCCAGATTTTTGGATGGGCTGTTTGCACACATTTACAAGTGCTCAAACCTAAGCTGGAATGGATGGTGTGGAGAGAACTCCTGTGGGTCAGGCTCAGAGGTTGGTTGTGGTGGGAGGGAACAGAGTCCTGTGTTGGACAGCTTGGGTCCTGCTGTGGTGAAGCATTTTCATAATGCTGCCAGGGGAGAAGGATCAGCAGAGGATTAGACTGGCGTGGCCCCTAAGGAGAGAGGGTTTTCCAGATGAGCAGCCATCTGTGGCATGAAACAAATGTTCTGGACCTCTGTGTTGAGAGCAAACAGAAAGGTCTCACAAGATGAATGTCAGCTTTGGCCCTTACAGCAGCAGGGTAGGTGCATGACCCAGGAAAAAGGCTCAGGAAAGGCTGAAGTAATGTTTGCCCAAGGTCATTGCCCTTTATTGTTTTACCTTTCCGTTTTTTTCTGATGTTCTAATGGAGAGATAAATGTGTTTCTCTGAGCAAGCTGTTCTGTCTGTGCCTCTTCCAGAATGCCTTAGCATCTGGGAGAAGGCTGTGTCAGAGGCAGAGCCTGTGGGAGCTGCTGAGCTGGTACTGTGGGGAGCAGAAAGTGCTGCAGCCTGAGGCTTGGGATAAACACTGTGGGGAGCTCTGAGGGCTCCAGGTCCTGGATGAGTGCTGGTGCAGGTGTTCCAGCCAAGTTTGGTAGAGCCATTGCAAAGCAGAAGTTAATGAGGATGTTTTCAGTGATCAGAGCATGACACAGGGGGCTTTTGCTGGATTGGAGAAGCCTCTGGTAAGACCCCATCCTAGTCACTAAAATGTGCAGCAGGGAGGTAGTGCTAAGGAAGCAGGAGAAAAACTGAAGTAGGAAGATTTCAATGAAGTGTTATGCATTTTCAGAGGAGAGGTGTACAGTCCCAGACCTGCTGTCAGAAATAAATCTGATTTGACTCTCTTGCAAAAGTCCCAACCTGTCAACTTGATCTTTATTCTATGAGAAATACCAGGGCCTGCTGCAAACAGCCTGACTGAATATTCACTAGAAGTACTCAAGAGTCTCAAGTATTGAGGGTGATATTCTGCCCAGATTTCAAAATGAAATGCTACCCAACATTGGCAAGACTATTGATACATCAAGAAGTAACATAGTAACAGCTCTAGAGTAGCTCTTTGAATTTCAAAGAGAAGTTTGTGTTGGTTTTCAGTCTTCTTTTTTCCCGATATTAATGCTCTGCCCTCCTGTGTAATTTCTCAGGTGATGCAAATCCAAAGTATCTTTGGCTTGAAGTGATAAGCCTCAGCTCAAATCCTTTGTCACGTGCATGTTGTGTTCTTGTATTGGGGCCCCAGGTTTGGCACTGCGTTTGACAATCTTCATATTAGGTGAAAAGCCTCTGTGGCATCCCAAATAGTATTAAAGAAGTAGCAAAGTCTTCCTTTCTAGGCTCCCACAAACCAAGGAGACATCTGGCTTCCTGGTTCAGCCTCCCTGTGGTGGGCTATATGGCCTGTGGCTGCCTTATCATTCAGCTCAAAATACCCCAGGAAGCCAGGAAATATCCTACAGTTATTGAACAAGCAAACTTGAGCATTGCTTGAACTTTTTGCAGAATAATCTTCTCCCTGGCTGTGTGCTAGAGGTATGCTCAAAGCAAAATTGAACAAGACAAGGCTCCCATCTGCATGCAAGTCTAAAACCACATTGTTGTGTACCCCTGCTCCTCCCTACACAAGAGGACATGTTGCACACAAAACATCACTTCTTTGCATCAGTTTTTTACCCCATTTCAAACAGCCATTGTATGGAGGGAAGAGTGTCTTGAAGTGGTTGAACATGACAAGGTCACACCTCCCTGTTGGGACTGTAAGGGGGAATGATTCTCTTGGGTATATCTCATGCCCAGCCCAAGGGGCTTCGGTTTGATACTGGAAATTGGCTTATAACTGCATAATATGTATGTAGCAATAATTATCCTTTGAAGCTGAGCAGTTTCTCTTAGTGTTTTTTTAGGGACTGTGCTTGAAAGCCAAAGCAAGCGTGGGATTCCCCTACCGCCAAATCCAGCAGCTGATAAATCCAGCAGAGCTCTCCTGATTGCCATCTCCAAGGGCAGGCAGTGTGCTGGAATGGAATTAGGACCTGGTTTGAAAGAAGATGCCTGCCAAAAAATTAAACAATGGATGCCTTCCTGTTTAATTTTAACATTTTAATTAAATTCTTCGCTGCTGTGTGCTTTGATCTTGGTGAGCTGATACACATGGTGTGTGCTGTTGTGTCGCAGCAGCATTTTGTTTTAATCTTTCACGCAGATGCAAGGATGCATTTGAGGATGGATAAAAGTGCAAAAGCTGCTCACTGCCAAGTACTGAGTGCATTGCAAGCTGCCTTTTCCAACTGGTGACCCACGGGCATGTGGACAGAGAGATTACTCATAAGTATGGCTCAGTAGAGTTTCTCTCTAAACATACTCACTCCCTTTTTTAATCTCTGTGAACGGTGCTGCAAGAAGAGTTTCCTTGATGGAATTACTCATTGAGAGGGTTGAGGCCAAGAATGGAGACTTTATTGCAAAAGGGATTTAATTTCAAGTGGAATAATTAATAAACTTTGATTCTTCAGTCAGAGAACAGAAGCAATGCTGTGTGTTGTTGGTTGGGCACATCCCAGCCGAGTGCCCAGTTTTGAGAGCATTTGGCAGGCACCTGGCTTTCCTTGCAGCCAGGCACAGAGCAGCAGGAAAGGTATTGGAAAGAGTTTCCTCGTGGATTATAGGCTGGGGCAGGTGATTGAGGATCATGTGGAGTATTTGTCCTTTGCGATTTGGGTTGTACCTAAGATGTCAGGGAAGAAACTGTCATTGCTACATCAAAAGGAATCATTGGTAGAGCTGCTTTGGGAAAAGAAATTTCATTTACTTGAGGGAAAAATAATTCTTAATCTCAATTTCCTTTGAAAACTGGCACTTTGGTGAGATCATGAATGGAGGAATATTTGTGACAGAAACTACAATATTTCAATATGAAATATTTCTGTAAAGAGATATTTTTTACAGAAATGGTTGTATTCTCCTCCTTTGCATGCCCTGCTGAGATGCCCCAGGCTCACTCCTTCTGGAGGAGTCACTGATAAGACCCTTCTTCCCACTGGAATGGGGTAGTCTGGCTGTGACACCTGATTCCCAGGGCAGGGGCAGCGTGAGGGGCCAACCCAAACTCACTGAAGGCACAGCAGTCGTGTTCCCAAGGTAGGTGTTGCAAGCCTGTAGCATTGGCACTTAGAGAAGTCAAGATTTTTTTGGAGAGATGACATCTCTTTTGGAAAAAGACAAGTGAGTCTAAGATGCAGAAATTTGTTTTGGTTGAATGTAGCATCACGTTGCTACAGAATTCGTCATGTCCAGGGAGGCTGCAGCTGCTGGCGCCGGCAGGGGAACAGACCAGACGGGTCTCTGCTTTGTTAAGCTGGAGAATTCATTTTATTACCCTGGAAGAAGACCAGGAGGGGGATGCAGACAAAAGACCAAGCAAGGGCATGGTCGTGGGGTTTTTATAGGGCATAGCAGGGGTGGAGTTTAGGGTTTGGGTCAAGGGAGGAGCTAACACAAAGTGGGGTAACACCAAGTTCCTGCCTCCTTAGAACAGGAGCACTCCACAGTTGAAAATTGTCATCTGACATGTAAGTCCATGAGTCTCTGCATACATTGAGTGCCTAGCCCTTCTTCTGGCTGACTGTGGAGGTTTTCAGAGCTGTGCAGGGGCAGCACAGTGCACTCAGCAGAGAATCAGCATTCCTAAGCCTCCGTGCCTTGCTGCGTGGGCTCCGTGGGCTGCAGGGTCCCGGGGCTGCTGTGGCAGCCTGTCACTCGTGGCAGGCAGCTCTGCAGAGAGGGCGCCTGTTCCAGCACAAAATCTGTGCCTGTCCAGATTGTGAGGCCCTGGCAGGCAGCAGGAGCTGGCTCCACGGCGGGCCGACATATGCAGGGGATGCTGGCTGTGCCACGGGGTACGAGCCTCCTGCCACTGCTGCTTCCCAGGCAGGGATGATGCCATGAAAATGAGCTCCTTGCCTGTGGTCCCCACTGCAGGGACCAAGAGCTGTCACAGCTTTTTTTTTTTTCCCCTTCTCTTTTTTTTCCATCCTTTCCACCGTGGCTTTCGCAGCAGAATGACAGCAACAGGAGATGGAGATGGGGTTTGGGTCTCAGGGCAGAACTGATCCAGCACAGCTTGTGTTGCTGAGAAACCAAATAGAAAAGCTCTTTCTGCCATACAGCTCACCATGGTGTAGTTCACTCATTTCTAAAAATGGCTTTCCCTCTTTGAATTTATGTGCTCATTAGTGCTGGCCACCCATGGGTGCAGCGTTGTTTGTTCGTGCAGCTGGAGGGGCTCTGACAGAGCTCATAAATGTTCATTGTGCAGCTTAGTCCCCCAAAAGTAGTGACTCAGCAGTGATCAGACATCTCTCATGGGACAAACAGTTCCCAGCTATTCTCAAATTGCACTGAAACCCGTGTGTCACTGGGCTGCCAAGAGGCAGGGCTTGAGTACCCCACATCTGTATTGCTCCTGCACAGAGAGATTGCTAAGCATGTCCTGGGTGTTAGGACAAGAGTACTCTTGCTTCGTTTAAGAGAGAATTTATTTTTTTTTCTGGGGATTTTTACACTCCACCCCATGATGCGCTTTGGGATGCATTCAGCTTTCTCTTCTGAATAGGGCTCCAGATGATGGAAATAAATTATCATAAATTAGAATAGATTGCACTCTTCAGCATCTCTACATCTGTCATTATGTTTCTTTAACAGTTCAGTTTAACATTTATACACACTCTGACAGCAGCTACTGGTGTGTATGCTATAAATATTGGCTTGCAGAAGACATTAATGGAGTTTAGGTAAACGTTTGATGCCGCTGAGATTCTGTTCCATATGGTGGTACGCAGAAAAATCAGATTCAGCACACCACATACAGTGGTCACGTATTTCCTATGGACTGGCCTCCTGGTATTGCAGCAGCTCACTACCCCACCAGGAAAGTGCAGGTGCCTTCAAAGAGGAAGGTGAGATTCTTGCAGTCTATTCTGATTTTTGCCACCTGTATTTGTCTGTGATGTTTAAAGCCAACATGTAGCATGTAGAGACAGGAAGTGTTTATTAAAAAGAGACATCTCACAGAAGAAGTAGCCAGGTAATGAGATGTGGGAATGCTCTGCTTTGAACATGTCTCAAGAAAACCCATGGGATTTTTCTGGCCCAGGTGCCATTTTGTTAGACAGTAACTGAATGGCAGGGTGAAAACTTGTGCATTGGTGGGTCACAGTTGTTAAACCTGTAATTTTTGACTCTGCCCCTGATGCAACTATCAACAAAACTGCATGGGGGGGAGTGTGGCATGAGGGTTTGAGAAGTCTGGCTTGCATCCCTGTGACTTACAAGAGGACAAACAGCTGAGACCATCATGACAGGAATAAATATATTCTGGTTCCTGTAGTGTTCCTTCTGCAGTTTAACAAAATTTGGGTGTCTCCCATAGGTTTGGGGTTTTTGCTTTGTTGGCTTGCTATTCGTTGGTTTGGGGGGGGGGGGGGGGGGTGT
>WEIU01014500.1:804347-828575 GCA_013389925.1 Aegithalos caudatus
TCATGTGTGGGGTGGTGGGGGGGTTGTGTTTGGTTGTTTTTGTTTTGTTTTGTTGTTTGCTAATTGCATCTCTGATTAGTCTAGCCTGCTGACATGGCTGTGTCCTCTGCAGTTTCTCTGATTTACCCCACTTTCAAACTAGAAGGAAGGTAGGAGGTCTGTGCCAGGCTCAGCACTGCAGAGGGGCACTTGGGATAAATGCAATCCAGCCCCTGCTCCTGGTGTGGGGCCCTGGGAAACATCTGGCTCCTGCTGGCCCTGGGGCACATCTGCTGCAGAGAGCAGTGCCTGCTGCATTTTGCCCCTGTGTAATGCAATGTAAGTAATGAAGTAACCATAATGTACAAACTGACTCAAAGCAGGGCAATCTGAGGAGAAAGTGCTCTTCACACTGTAAATTGCTAAAGGTCTTTGTGATGCCAGTGAATTAAAAATCTGAGAAGAAAAAACCCTCCAGTGCTGTAAGTTCAAGATGAATCTTTTAAAAGCTGCTGGTGGGGAGGGGAAGAGATAACTTATCTGAATGGAAATGTATTTAAACTCTGTATCTTGTACAGTTCTGGGTTGCTGCAAAGCAAAGTGTGTTCCCTGTCACTTGGAGAGCTGGGGACTTTTTTCTATAGACTGAATAGGTTTCTGTGTTGATGTTACCCCTTTTGATCTTAATCGTTACTCAGGTTTTCAGTCCTTTGCAGGTTATTTCTTTTAAAAGAAGTTGCTTCAGATGTTTTGGTGATTTACTCTTGTTTATTCACACTGGCGGTACAGAGCAGCCTGGTGTGCTCCTGCATCCTGTGACCGTCTGCAGCCACCCTGACCAGGCAGAAACTTCTCTGTTACCTTTGAGTTTCCAGGTTTTATTGTTGTTCTGACTGCCTGTGTGGTTCTTCTGCCTCAACTTTCCTCTCTGCTTCTTTGCTCCTGCGAAGAAAAAAAAGTTTTGCGAAACCATTAGCAAAATCTTTCTGCCTGGAGCAAAACCTTGCCCGCGAATTTCCTTTGAATGCTTGCTTGTGTCTGAGCTCGAGGCTGGCATTTAGGTCTCTTGAATGATGCTTTAAAGGAACTAAACTGTACTTAAAGAAAGGCAGCATTTACATTGGCCTGATGCTAAATACATTTTAGCCCACCAATGAGATTTTATGGTGAGCCTTGGTCCAGCAAGGAGCCCTTCAGCTTTCTCCAAGCTGAAAGAGAAGCTGGACTCTGGGGAACAGTTTCAAAGCATTGAAACTCTTTTATCATTGTTCTGTTTGGGCTTTTTTGCATCTTTTGATTCTCTGAGGACTGGACAATTTAGACCTGCACAGTCTGGGTGCAACTAGGACAACTGTGGGTTTCTCCATGATGCCCTAATATAAGCATGCAGAATTTGGGAAGGAATGTGCAGTGAGAGGAAATTAATGTAAAAAAATCTGCATTGGATCACTTGTCATGAGGATATGTCTTTGAATTATGTATTTAATTAGCTGCATTTTTTTTTAAATTTAGCTCTCATCTACACTGTAAAGATACTTTTGGCTGGAGAGGAGAGACATAAGCCCTTATTCTGGATGGATTTTTCTGTTTGTTTTCAACTACACATGATGTTCCCATAGGAAAGAAGTCTGTGTACTTCTTTTTCATCAAATCTTTTAGCTTTCACATATGGCTGACGTTCATAAATTCTAAAGCTGTTTCTTTTAAGCTTTCTACCCCCATTTATAAACCTGGAGATGACCCACTCTCAGTTCCTACTGTCACCTGTCCCTGGCTGAAAGGCCCTTTGGGGTAGGACGGGAGAAAAGTCACACTTCTTGCATTCCAATCAGTGCTGGATCTCAGAGTTTAAAAATATCACAAGTGAAAAACATGGATGTGAGTCATACAGAAAGCACCCTTCATTTCTCAGGAAGTAAAAATATCAGAAAAACACATTCTTCAGATGTTTCCTCCTGTTGAGAGGTAGCCACATCTAAGATTTCCATTTGAAGTGTTGAATCATAAACATTGGTTCCCTGCTGTCACAGTGACCACTGGGTCCAGGAGACGCCTATTAAACATTAACAGCTCATACTGTGCCACAGCTACATCAGTCACCAGGGTCTGGGTGAGCTTTACATGCAGAGCAAAATGTGGAGAGGATGACAGCTGTGATGTCATTTCTTGGGTCAAGAAGTGCTCAATGCCAGCCTGCAGTAAATGCCCCACTTCTGCCCCACTTCTGAAGGTTCTGTGCTCAATTTGGACCTAAACACTCATCCACATCTAGCACATGTGGAGTCATATTCCAGTGCTTTTGGGGGAGTGACCTCTTTCTTTTTGGTCTGCCCCTCAGAGGCTGTAAGACCATGGTTTTGTATCAGCTTGCTTTAGTGGTATTTGTGAAGCAAGCATGTTTTAAAATGCATATGCATTTCCCTCTGTTTTTACAAGATTAGTATTTGAAAGACTATTTAATACAAAAATGCCTAAAATTGTTTAAATCTGAGACATGCTGGAGAGATCAGAGAACTCTTATCAGCTGGCGAATTAGTAATGTTGAATTAGAAATGAGAAAATCCTTTTCAATTTAAGTGGCTTTTCTCAGAACTTTTTGCATGTTTAATATCTTCATTCATCCTTCTCATAATTGTTCCAATTTCAGCACTCCCTGAGTATCCATGCAGATGTGCACAATGTACACTCTACAGGCCCTTATCCATTCAGGCAAGCTTTACATCCCTGAGGACCATCAGGAATCCCCCAAACCATTTGTCTAACCTTTTCCTCCTGTGGATGCAAAGATTGAGTCCTTCATGGATAATGTCATACTTGTATTTGAAAAACCTTCTTGTACTGCTGTCTGAGAGATTGGAGAGATCATGAGTGCTCTTCAGTGTAGACACTTTACCATTATCTTCCAAGAATCTTAAAAAAAAAACTTGAACTGGAAATAACATTTGCGTAATATCTTGTAGGAATGCTACCATGAGGCCCTTCAAGGGGAATTACAAGTATTGCTTTTCTTTTTTCTTCCATAAGTCTTGGAGGGGGTCAGCCTCTCTCCAGTCCCTCTCGATAACAAGCTGCTGTGAGAGCTTAGCAGAGCAATGTGTGTCCTGGTAGCACCAGATGGATCTCGTTTATGTTGCCGTTCATAGTCATGATAGGCAGCAAATGGAGTGGAGCCTGAGGCAGCACTTTGCTGCCTGAAGTTGATGCCTGATGAATTACAGAGATAAATAAGGCAAGAGTCTACCTTTGCTTTTCCCTTTGAGTGTGCACGTAAGTGTTAGGTGGCCCACGTTTGAGAAGACAAAGTGAAATGAGCTTTCAAATATTTCCTTGAAGTTGTCTTAATTATTTCATTATAATGGTAAGGAACAAAGCAGAAGAATCAATATGCCTAATTATTACATCTAAATGCAAGAGAAATTAGTCAGTGAACTCTTCCTTCTCTGGGGAGGATTAATCTTCCTATGCTCTATTTCAAATGTCTTTCAGAAAAATGAAAGGCTTATCACCTAGGAAACACGCGGTCCTAATCGCCCAGGTCTGCCTCTTGGATTTATAGACAGTGAGAGGACTCTTAGTTGATCTTCTGAAGCACAAAATTAGATTGTTTTGCTTGTTGTAGTTGGAGTTGAGTTTTGTAGCTGGGTGATTTGAATGACAGGCACAACTGGGGCATGTGTCTCATGTCACCCCAGCAGGCTTTGGGCAGCTCTGGGTGAGCCGTAGGGATGGACTCAGCACCAGGCAGTGCCATGAGGAGGGGATGGTTGGATCCCAGTGATGCTGTCAGTGGAGCAGTGCTGATTAGCTCAGGTTCTCAGTGATAGGTGCTGTACTGATGAGTCTGTAACACCTACAGAGCTTTCTCATTGTCTTTTTGATCACTGTGTGAGACTCCAAAACAACATTTGGCTGTGGTCTGGTGGCACACAGCCACAAGATGATTTCAGGTGATCCTGGCAGGATCTGATTCTACACCCTTGAATTAGTCACTGCATTGAAATAGCAATAATGTTTCCTGCATGCTAGGTTTGGTATGGCAATAAATTCTGGTCCTGTCTCCTTGCTGTTGTCTTGCACCAAGCCAATAGCATCTTGTGATGCTTTCTACTAGGTCAATTATAAGAATTTCAAGCCATGACACAGATGTAAGATGATTTCAGATGAACTGTTACATTAATAAATGAATCTTCAGCCTCTGCCCTCTGTAAGGTCTGACTTTCTTTAGATGTTGTCATTTGTAGTCATGTGTTGTGGTGGTGGAAATATAAGTCTGGAAGTACTAAGATGTGCTTCCCTAAAATAATTCCAGATTTTTGCATAGGCAGATCATGCCCAGGAATAGAAGGCTTGGGTCTATGCCTTGCCTGCAAACCCAAGTTAGTGTAAAGACGACTCAGTAGCTGAAATATGAAGTCTAAATAAAAGAAAAAAGGGCTGTTTCTTTGCATAACGCTGGGGAAATCAGCCTTACAGTTCACAAACTGAGATGACAGCTTGCTGTAGGGAAAACTTCAGTCCATCATTATTTTGCATTTTTGGGTTGCTTTACTCATGGCAGTTTATTAATTAGTTTCTATTTTGCACTCTTTCTTAAAAGAAAAAGATTTCAACTCATTATGTATCACCCTTGTATCTTTCTTTCTTCCCAAATTACTCTGCATCATGGTCACTTCCCATCTTCCCTGGCTGTTGAGTTGATTAACTGGGTGATGCTGACTGGAGGGCATGGGACGGGCCACTGATGCACCACCTGATTATGTGGTCATGGAAACCCCTGGAGGTAAGACCTCTGTTATCAAAATAAATTGGGATTTTCTGCCAACTAATGGTTGGCGAAGCTTGCACTAATGCTAGATTCTGATGGATGATGTGCTATGGAAGCCAATTAGCCTTTGCTGATAAGCTAGACTTTGATTAAGCTCTTCCAGGCTTTCTCATCACAAGAAACATGTACTACTCATTGAACATGCAAATATATTTGCAGTGTGTAATTACAAAATTTTCTAAAGGAGCGACCTATTTTAAACAGGGCTTTTGTTTCACTCTTATTCCTTCATTGCACTTACCAACTCAGTCACACAGGCTAATTCAGCCAACATAATTGACTGGTTTTAGGAGTTAAAATATCCTGCTGTTGAATGTTTTATGCTTCAAATATCGATTATAATGAAGACCTCTGTGGTGGGTAGGTAGCTCTCTGCAGCTTGCCCTTTGCAGTGAGCCTTTGGGATGCAGAGGGCTGGCAATGCTGGGATCTGCAGCCCCAGCCAATTTAAAAGTGGTCTTGTCCCAATAATGCTGAGAGCAAACTTTTTCTGTAGCCATAGGCAGGGATAACTTAGGCTGCTGAATGTGCAGCTCATTGCACTTGATTGGAATTCAGTTATTGATCCAATTAGCTCCTGACCTGTTTACAGGGTGATTGTTATAATTAAAATTGATTATGGCTGTATATCATGACTTTAATCTTTGATGCTGGGGATTTGGATATTATGGCCTGCCTCCAGTAGGTGGTAATGGATTATGAAGAGCATCAAGGAGTTAATGTATTTTCACACTCCTCAGGGAACTTGTGGCTGTGTTAGATTCTCATTTGTGGTGCTGTTAAACTGAATAAGAGTATCATGTTGCTTACCCAGGCATACATATTTTGATAGCTTTAGTCACTTTGTCTAAGAGATTTCATGAGCTCCTATACCTGCCTCTATCCATACCATGGTGCTTTAGGAAAAACCTAGGAAATGGACACTTTGTTTCCAGGTGTAATTCATAATTGTAGTCCTCAGCTGTACCAAAGCATTACTATAGCTGTCTGCATGTTGTGGTGCCTTTAGTTTATTGCATGCCTAAGAGCATGGAAATCAGAATTGTATTCTGTTGTGCACTGGTGGGATCAAAGTTTGGCATAGTTACCATTTTCTGATAGAAATGCCTTCACAGATTCTCTAATCAGAGCAGTGGAATCACAGAGAAGTGGTCAGTGCAGTGCCCCATCTGCACTTTCCCTGTTGTGCATCTCACCTCCTGTGGGGTCAGAGGGGAGGAGTGGAAGGGACAGAGCAGGTTCCACATGCCCCACTCCCAGTGCTGCACTGACCCCTGAGGTGGGGGCAATGTCTGTCAGGGCATGTCCCTCCTGTCACAGAGCCTCTGAGGTGTGTGGGGTTTAGATGGAGAAAACCAAGGATTTGACTGCTGCAGAAAGCTGTGGTTGAGAATCTGATCCTGCAGGAATAATCTGTATGATGCAGGTTTTGTGATTGATGACTTCACCTTTATGATGCCTTAGCACTGGGGCTGGTGGGTTCAAAAAATGCTGGATACAAGGAGCATGGTCATTCTTCCCTTCTAAGGTTTTGCTCCCCCAGTCTCTGCCCTCTTGCTAAACCAGCTTCCTCTGCTCCTCACGTGGATATTCCCAGGATTTTGGCCAATGACCACAGAGCACACTTCCCACTCTAAAATCATGTGTCTATCCTCTTCCAAATTAGCAGTTCTCAGATATCCCACTGGACACGTGGCCTAAAATCATCTGAACACTTATATTGTTTTATAATCATCAGCAACTTTCATGACAGGCTCCGGTGAGGCCACAGTTTGAACACAAACTCTTGCAGCCTTTATTAAAATTAAATTCCACCTTTGGTAGGAGTGTTGCAAGGGAAGGTCTCAAGACTGATGTTTGAGTGTAAATATCTGAATTATAAATTAAATTCTGCAGCATTTTGGCTTAAGGATGAAATCTTCAGAATTGTCATTCTTTCCCATTCTATCAATAGTAACTGCAAGCTTGAGCATATGCTGCAGAAGGCATTGAGGTGAAGTATTCACTTAGAGAGAGAACACAAGTGCCTTTTTCATCTGAGGCAAATTAGCAGAAAAGGAGACAACTTCCAGCAAACTGTGGCTTCCGATCTACAAGCTGATAAAATCTGCATATTAGTCACAAGTTATTTTTCCAGATTTCTAGTTCATTCTTTTCTTTTTTTTTTTTGAATTAAAGATGCTGAAATTCCCTTTCAGTCCTTTCAGTCTGTGTTTCATAACTAGTGTACTTGGTGGGGAGGGGAGAAAACAAAATCATCACCACCACCATTATTATAGCTCGCATCCAGCAGGTTGTGAATTGGTTGGGGTTTTTTTGGGAGTAAATCTAAGGAAGAATGCAATCTTTATTGTGGCCACGTTCTGTAAAAATTGGATTTTTCTCAAAGAGAAGGTGTTACTTTATGACAAATACCCCCCATCTGTTGGATTATTAAATCCAAACCCTGCCAGTTATTAAAACTAAACCCTTCATTGCATGGGTTTGGGGCTCAACATCCCAGCACATCCTGTATTAGCACACTGGACTTTTTAAAATCTGAGATAGGTGTGCATATTGTGTGCAAGTGTGAAAGCACAGAGCCATTCTTAATCTTTGCAGTGGTGGATGTGTGTCTGTCCAGGGCTTGCTCCATACTCAATTAATTGCTGTGAGTTTTAATGGTACTTCACTGATTTCACTTGCCTATCAAGAGGTTTAAGTGCCATGAGCTTTTCCTGGTTGCAGGAGACATCCCTGGTTGGGAGAAGGGGTAACATCTCCTGCCTCATCTTGTAGCAGTGATAGGGGGAGAAAATGGTTCCATATAAAAAAAGATGTCCCTTTTTTTGTGTAGCAGTCATCAGAGTATCAGCTTTTCTGCCAGAAGTAGCAACCACTGGCTACAGTATGGGCCTTGCTGCTTAGGATAATTCATGAGAGTATTTTGGCTGCAAGGCATGGCTTTTTACAACTTTGTAGCATCACAGTAACTGAGGACGTCTCTTGAACTTCACTTCAGTCACAGAAGGTGTTTTCTGCACTGTTTTGGCATGGGCTAGTTTGTGTAAGAGTTGCTGAGCCTGAGTTTCTGCCACATCGTGACCTCTGGAAACGTTTGCTGTTCTCAGTGTTGCCAGTAGAGCAGCTGGCACAATCAGAGCAAGTGCCATAAAATGAGTTGTCTCTCATGGTTTTTAATACTCCTCTAGTTTGGTGCTGCCTTTGGTTAGTGATTGTGAATTTGTGATTGGCTTTTACTGTGTTTTGCATCCTAAATTTAAACTGTATTCACTTCCCATAGCATGAAGGGGTGCACAAGGAGAGGGTACAGCAGAGGTTATCAGAGAACATACACAGGATTTGCAAACTGGGAATATTGACCTACAAGCCGAAGACAGCAAGGGCCAGTTTGATATGTACAGCCCATGGTTCCACTTTAATTGGGTTGGTTTGTGGCAGAATACTCTTCCACTCTCTTTTATGCATTATTTTTCCAGTCAAGAAATCATCTGTACTTGTGCTTTTCACTGTCTGTCTTTTTTCACACCTCTTCTGTCCCATTTTCACTGCCCTCAGCCTGATCATTGCCTAGGGATGTACATGCATTGGTCCATCACTCATGAGGAGGATTTTTTTGGTTGAAATAAGTCTTCCCAGAAAGGCTAACATAGCATTCATATTTTATTCTTCCAATTCACTCTGATTGATGTAAGAGTTGAAATGAATCTGCACATTTAGATACAGCAAAGACTGTTTTTATCTCTGATGAAAAAACTAAAAAGCCATTAAAGCAGAATGTTTGCAGCAATTTTCTGTGTATTTGTGCATAAAGGCCATAAGGAGAAGTGGACCTTATCGATTTGATGGCACTCATTATCCTAGAGCTATTTTTTCACAGGGTCCTTCTACCACAGTTCTAGACTATTTTTCTCTTAAAATTTGCTCTGACATGTTTGTGTTTTGGAGGAATTTTCCCTCCACAAGATGAAACACCATCCTGTCATCTAACTTATTTCTTTATTTTTTTACTTGTGGCAAATTCATGGAAGTTAAATGCTGAATTCATGGTGGGCTCAGAGGAATGCATGATTGCATTAACCTTTATGCACTGCTGTATACTGAAAATGTCCTCGGTTTATTTTCTGTTCAGGCAAACTAATTGATTAAGCCATGCAAGATTTTACATCCCCAGTGACATGTCATTAATAAAGACAATGTTTTCTAACATCTATATCATTGTGGGTTTTAAAAATTATTATTATTTTCAGAATGACCTTCATGTTGGTTTTGTCTGTTGGTTGCAGTGTTCTACAGGGTTAAAACATTTTCTGACACTGTTGGGGTATAAACTGTGACTACTGTTGCCTGGAGTATAAAGGCAATGGATAATTTCCATGCTCCCAAGATTCTGCTCTTCTGAAAGACTAGTATATGTAAAATATCTTGTGGCTGAAGGAAGATTTCAGGAAAAAAATCAGATGTAAGAACATGTTCTACAGAAGCATCTATACTGGAAGAGTTGGCCTAAACAAACAGGATTAGCCAACACCTCAGTGTCTGCACCCACAAAATCCATGTGGGAATCTTGCTGGGCCAGGTAGCAATTCTCTCTGAGTCATTCCTACTAGGTGGCATCACCATGGGTTCTCATCACCCATCTCTCTGACTTTGCAGCAAATCTGCCATTGGCAGTGGACAGAAGCTGGGTTTTTTTCTTGTTACTGTGATAAGAGATTTACAGTCATGGCTCTGGATGCATCCAAGGCAGAGATTGAGGGATGAGTGTGTGTGCCCAGCATGGAGCTGGGCTGGTACCCATCACCTGGGCAGGATACTTGCTGCTTTTTGGAGCAATTGCAGCTGAGATACTGCTGTGCTCTGCTGTGCTGGAGTATTTTGATCTCTGGAAAAGGCTTGGTTGCCATTCAGTTGGATTTCCTACAAAAATAACCCCAGTGCATTTTGGATGATGGGAGAAGCTTAAGGCGTGGTTCACAGGGAAGCATCTCCTCTGGAACTGAGCAAAGGAGGTAGGACAGCCTGATTTGGTGGTGATTTTGGCATGTGCCCTTCCCCTGCATCTCCTGGAGGCAGGAAGGCTTCTGCATAGGTGCTGGGATACAGGAAAACCTGCAGGGCACCTTCTCTGTGAGCTAGGGAATTACTGTGCTCACTTGAAAAATTAATCCATATATTCTTCATTTAATTTTATCTTACCTCTCACATGCTGAAATGTGCAATGGAGAACCATTCTGCAGGGATCTGTAGGCTAAAAAAAAAACCAAACAAGGTATTTCCATGGACACAATAATTTTTATTTTCTAAAATCAGAAGATTCTGTCCCCCAGGAACTTGTTTAGAGCAGATACACTCTCTAAAGATTTAATGACCAGAAGCATTTTCCTCTTGTTTCACAATTACTTTTTTTTTTTAAGTGAATACTCGTAAAACATGGGCAAAATGTAAAGCTGAAAGGAAGAGAAGCCAGGAATACTAAAGAGAGAGAGAGAGAGAGCGCTTGCTTGAAAGTGTTGGCCAAGCAGCTGTTCATGCCTCCTATTTAGCATGAATGGAAGACATAGCCCTGATTAAAAATGGTAGGTAGCAGCTGCACAGCCTGGGCTAAGGATTACCAGATGGTTAACTCTGATTGACTTGTCTCCATGGAGCTCAGTGGGGAGGGAGGAATGGAATATCTGAAATGTGATGAACATGCTAGGTACACAGTTTTTTTATAATGAATGTGCCAGATTTGTTTACATGCTTCTTGAATAAAATATGGCTGCTAGTTTGACTTAAGACAGACATCTTTAGTACATGCTATGTTGCAAAACCTTGCTCTTTTGATTGTAGGTGTGATGATTCCCCCTCATCTCTCCCCCCCACACCCCGGTGCTGTGATACAGCATAAAATAATTGGTTGACAGAATGTTGATTCTGCAGCACGGGGAGGATTTGCACAGATGGGAGTCAAAATATGTCTCCTTGCCTTATGCTAATGCCACCACAAAGGTTAGGGAGAAGTTCAGAACTGAATGTGGAATCCTTGTGCTGCTTTAGCTGTTGCAAAGTGTTTAAAGTCACTACCTGGAGGAAGAAGATCTGGATCCAAATGCTCCGTGTGTCTGTTCCCTCTGTTTTACAGCAAAAGGGTACCAGCACTTGCTACATATTCATCATATTATGGTGCCTGCATGGCTGCTATTCTTTGACATGTGCCCATGGTGGCCAAAGTGGGATTTTTTTTTTTTCCTACCATGGAAAGGGCTAGAAATCACAGATATCTCTAAAAATACTGTGGCAAGAGGATGATGCATCAACATGATTCCAAACAGCATTTTCTTAAGGAGCTTGGCCACATTTCTCACAAATGCCAAACAATTGTCCTTTGTTTAAACAACATGTTCTGCAGAAGCTGTAGCTATGTGCAAGGTGGTGAATTCCTCATAACACCTGCTTTTGGAGTGGTGGGAGAAAATGGGAATTGGTCGGGCAAGGGCCAGAACTGCTCACCTACCTCTTCTGGACAGTCCCTAGGAAGTAGCAGCCCCATTACTTGGTTTCCCTTCCTCTCCCTTTGATCTCAGCTCCTTTTGTTTGGGCAGCAGCTCTCCCAGTGTGTTTTTGGAAAAGTCCTGGAGCTGTGGCACCCTCAAGGCCACGGATTCCATGGGCAAACAGTCCCTCATGCTACAGCCTTTAGTTTCATGTGACTGCCCTGCCTTGCACAGGAGATGAAAAATTGCAGGTAACTAACAATAGAGAGGCCAGTAATTTGGAAAGTTATACTTTGGCATGTATTTAGGAAAAAATATAGTAATAACAGTGAATAATTCAGAAATGCCAAGATAAATGCAATGTTTGAGGAAATGTGTTGCCTCCAGCTGTGGGGAGTGGGAGACATTGATCGTGTGTTTCTTTATCCTCTGTGTTAAACATTTTTGCTTTGTGTTTGCACTACTTTTTAAAAGCAAAGTACAAATATGTCAAAAAGATGGAGCTGTTGGTTGTGCCAACTCATTTCCTCACATTTGAGTATGAATGGAATTGTGATGCCGATTTTTCTTCGTAAATGCTTTTTACCTAGAAAACATTACTTCTGAACCTGTGACACTTAGTACTGTATTATTGGTCTCACCTGAATGTTGTCACTGTATACAAACACAAATAAAATGCTAGTTCAAGCTACTGATATTGATAAGCAAATGTGGGGGGTTTTATGTGGTTGATTTTTTTAAAATTTATTTTGGCAACATCCCAGCCTCCCTCCTTCTTCCCAAAATACAAAATCAAACCAAGATGCCATCTGATTTTTTGAAAGTGTCAGAGTCTTAAAAGCAATGATTTAAAGTCTCATTATATTCAAACAATAGTGCCAAAGAGGGGAAGTTGGTCTGGGGTGGTAGCCACAGCCTCTACCTCTTTGTGGGATAAAATGTTTGGCTGTGGGTTTCAGGATCCTAGTGTAAGGAGCATCCTGGCTCCGGAGGCACCACAGTATTTCCTATATGTTTCAAGTTCAGAAGAAAAAGCTTATTTGGAAAACAAACCAATTTTTTCCAGGCTGAGCATGAAGATTGTGAAGTTAGTGGTGGGTTTTGTAAGGGCTTTTGGTCTCCCCTTGGGAATTGAGCCATTTGGATGCTGGAATGTGGTGGACACCCACACTTGGCTCTCTCAAGATAACAGGATGGTTGTCAGGTGTCCTTGTATTTCCTTTCTGTTAGAAGTCTCATTTTTGGGGAAGACTGATCTTCAGCATGCTCTGCTTCTCAGTGTACAACAAACTGGATTAATCTTAAGTGTCATGGGCCAGGTAATAGATGAAGGTGATAAATCTGTTAGCAGCCACACTGAAAAGGCTGAAATACTCTGCATTTGTGGAGGTTAAGCACTATTTGTGAAAATAAAGATTTGTGGTTGGGCCACACCTTGCAAAAGCAGCAAAAAGGTGGCCAAGGAGAACTGTCCTACCTGGTGCTGGATTTTAAATTTTCTGATAGCAGGGAAAGGTATGGGAAAGTGCTGGTGTGGTGAGAAACAAGAGGGAGACAAAGGGGTTTTTCAGGTGTAATGAGCATACTTAACAATAACTCTGCTGTTTAGATGCATGAAGGGGAGAACAGCTGTTTGAACTAATGAGATAACTTGGTGTGGCTGCAGGCACCTTGCAGAGAACTGCAGCCTTTGGGAGCACAAAGCTCCTCTGCCAACGTGGAGGGAAGAAGAGAAGCAAAGGCAGTTTTGTGAGAAAAGGAAGGAATTGATGAGAGGTGCTGGTGTGTGAGGATTTTGGTGCTGGGCTTCCTCAGCAGCATGAGTCTTCAGTGACCCTCGTGTTGCTTCCAGCCCTCTGAGAGCCAGGATGACACAGGGGATGGGATGGGATGGGATGGGATGGGATGGGATGGGGCCCTGGTTGCCACAGCTGGACATTTCTTGTATGGCCACCACCATGTTATCAGGGGGCTGTCTCAGGGTGTGGGGAATGGGAGGAGAAAAATCTGCCCCTCCTCACACAGGAGGGTAATTTCTGCCTCAGTGATGCTTGGCAAAGCCACGTGTGAAACAGCCTTCACGTCTCACTGAAAAAAGGCAAGACTGCCAAAATTTTGTCTGTTTTGAGTCAGGAAGGAATGTTTAAATCTTGAAAGTCTGTTTGCCTTTAAAAAGATACCAACACCCCAAAACTCAGATCTGGTCAACTGAAGTACTTTGATTTTGATGCGTTACACTGTCTTTTTCATGTGTGTATAAATTTTGTAACAGTATTTTTTCAAGCAAAACTGTTCATTTTGAAAACTCAGAGCGAGGATTTTGACAATGTAATAAATTTCTGTAGAGAACATGTCATCCTTCCTGTCTACAATTATGTGGGACAAATCAAAGCTTTAAGGGAAAAACACACATGTGCAATGATAGTTCTTTGGGACTTTCCTTTCCAGCTGCATCATTTAATACATTAATTCAATTTTAATAGAAAAGAAAAGTGCTAGTATAGACCTGTGTATTTTGAGAATCATTGGCAATTCCTCTTGGGGATCAATGAGCTGGTCTCTTGTTGGTGGGAGGGGAAGATGGACCTTCTGCTGTCCCAACAGCATTTGGTGGAATTCTCAGGAACATCTCCCACCACTAACCCTGCTGACAGGAGCCCTCAGAACGATGTGGCTGATGGCACCACTGTCACAGTCCCAGTGGGACATGTGGCTTTATCTACTGAAGAGTGAAGAAATGTAGAGGCATCTGAATGCAAAGACAAAACTGAGGAGCCAGCAGCTCTGCAGCCTTGGCTCTGTGCAGGTTCCTCATTGCAGTTGGAAAGGTAAGGAAGGGGCATAGATCAGGCTAGCACTTATTGTGAAGAAATGTAATTCACAAGGTGATCTTGTAAGAAATGCCAGGTCTTGGAGAGTACAGGATTGCCCAGAGCCTCCTCATGGGTGCTGCTGTTTTCCTCCAGAAGCAACGGGCACCTGTGTATCAGGGCAGAGGGGACAGGAGTGAGTGCACCCTACCAAAGCTGTGTTCCCAAATGGAGAGGAGCCTCTTGTCCCTTGGTGGGGATATGCCCATGTGCTGTCTTCAGTACTAGTGTGGTAGCTACTATTAATGAGAGCACGTGCCTGGCCATCACAAGGTGGTCAAAGTGTGTGGGGAGGAGGGGCAGAGCTGCAAATGTTTCTGAAGGTGCTGTTGAAGATAAGTGTTGGTGGCCATGGGTTTTTGTGTCATTTACTGCTGCATGTTGTAAATACCAATAAATGTGAAGAGAAGTGTTAAACCATATTGCTCTGGCACAGTGTTATGTTCTGGTGGTACAAGGATGCGTGATGAAGTCTCTGCGATAAAATATTTTCATTTTATTGAGCTACACATCAATAACTGCTTGATGGCAAACAGAAAGTATCTGACTGCTGCTTATGAGTCCATGGTGAACAGAACAGATGCAAGTGGGTTTTCATTTTAGTGTTGTGTGCTGAGCTTCAGACTTCAGAAGAAACAGTGCCGTCCAAACCTTTTTGCATTCTGTATTTTGCCATTTTACTCTCAGCAAAAACCTGTCGTCTCCATGTCATTCTATCACAGATAACTCATTGCTTGACATTTTCCCAGCAATATTTCTAAGGAAACGTTTTTGTCCCCAGTAGCATAAACACTGTGAACTAGGATTTATGTGTTGTAAATCAAGGCCTGGTACTCTCTACTGAGAATAACATTTTGCCTTGAATAAAATCTCAGTGTCCATAGGTCAGGTGACTACAGCATCCTGCCCTCTGCCCCACAGGATTTGTCTTGGAATGAGTGTGATGAATTAACTGTTTGGAACTCAGCCTCTATGCGTGCAGTTGTTTTATGGGTGCTTGTGTGACTCCCTAATACTCATGCAAGGTAAATCAAATCTCTCTTGCTGGCTGACTGGTACTTTGAATGTAGACAGTAACAGAATTTGTCTTCTTAGAAGCTGCCTTGTTTATTAGCATAAATTGACTGTTAAAATGAATTGCTTGCATGGATATAGAAAAATGTGACACTTGATCAGTTTAAGACAAGTAGACATTGATTTTGTGTAAATCTAGTCCATATTTTGCGACTATAAAGCAATACAGAGTTGACTGAAAATATATTGCATATTTAATGTGTTTGCCTTAGCCATATTAAGTTAAGAAGTAAAATCTTGCCACTGCCCTGCTGCAGTATAGGATACATCTATATATAGATCCAGTGGCTGACTTTGAAGTGTCTGGCTTTGAGTGTCACCTCTGAGTCTGACATCTGAACCAAACACCTTAATGTCTCCAGAATTTCAGTCTGCTGCTGGTGTGTGGCTGTGCCAATAGAAGGCTGCATTAGATTAAATCTCAGTGCTGTACAGGCCATGAGCAGTATGGGTTGGCCTTGGTTGCCCTCCATGCTCCACTATTCACATTTCTTTTTGCCTGGTCGCTTCCTTGCATTCTTGGGAGTAAGCTGTGAATGGGAATCATAAAGACCTTTTCTGACCTGGCTATAGAGTGAACCCTCTATTTGGGATCATACATCATGGATGTGTGCAGACATCCCAGCATTGCTGTCATGATGTGTGTGATCCCTCAAGTTCTGTATTTAAAGCTTGGGTAGCCCAGGGAAGCTGGGCAGCAGATTTTACATGCTTCTGTGCCTTGCATCCCTGCATTTTGTGTACAAAAGCAGCATTACCTCTGTGGACTGTTTCTGCAACATGAAGTGGTGCTGGACTCTGATACTGGTTCTGGGGGTCAGAGCTATTTGCAAATGTGGAGAAGTGCCTCAGCACCTTGCTCAGGGCCCAGATATATTGTCTCTTCTTGTGGTACAAAAATCTCATCACAGGGAATTAGAGTGTTTAGTTCTTTATTGTGTAGTTGAAGCAGTTAAGCTGCACTTGGTTTATCCACGTGCCCAGATATCTTGATGAATTCATCCTGCCCTACAGCGTGTGCACGTTCTGCTGAGAATTAGATTTATGTTTTTAAATTTCTGGGGAAAAAAATCCAAGTAAACAGAATTGAGCAATTGATCTGGATTAATGGGGACCAACTCTATTAGCCTAATACAACACTAATCTGATTCCAAACTGTTAACATATTAAAGCTCCTTAATTATATGTTTGTTTGACACAATGTGGTAATCCTGTATGACTTAGGGTGTATTGTCACAGCTCTTGACTTGCAGTTCTTCACCATTGATAAAAACACAATTAAAGCCCTTTAGTGTGAGTTAGCCACTAACTTCACCCTTTGCTGTATTGAAATGTGGCTTGTTGCAAGGGCTGCCAAGCATCCCCTCTGCTTTATAGAAACAATCACCACTTCTGTTTCATGCATGAAAGCAAGGGGCAGGAAAGGCTGGTGTTTGCTTATGCAAGGAATGGGTGTCTGAGCTGGGGATTTAATCCAGGGTTCCTGAGGAGGAGATCTGGAATTACTTCTAGACTAAACCAGTAGGTTAAGGGCTAAGAGCTTATAGCACTTTGATGTATTTGGGCAGTTTTCTGGGGTTGTGTGCAGTATTTTCTATCTGGTCTGGATGCAGCAGTGTTCCAAAAAGTGAAAAGCTTCCTCACATCTGCTCACTGTGAAGAGTGGGATAATGAGATGCAAAATCAAGGCAGAGCACAAGCTCTCTTTGCTTGTTTGAGCCAGGCACTGTCAGAGGAGGAGATGCCTTCCTGGGAAAAACAGCTCAGCCCTTCCTGAGGCTCCCAGGCCTGATCCTGGCCTTGTGCAGAAGCTGCTGCCCTGGTCCATGGTGGGAGCAGGACTAAACCTGGGACATTTCTGCCTCACTCACTGTGCATTTCTGTGGTGTTTTATGTTTTTCACAGCAGAATCCTTGGGGAGAATATAGCATCTGTGTGACTGCAGAGAACCAGAGAGAGGGGAGAGATTTGTGACTCCTGGTGATAAATGAACTGAGCACACCAAGGTCACTTACTAGATCTCACTAGAACAGTTCAGCTCATATGCCTGTCTTAAAACCACAGGCAGCACCTCTGCTTTTCAGACTGTTAAAATCTCTGCTGTCCCAGATTACATGGGTTTTTTTGACATTTTGTACAATATTCTTGAGATTTTTCATTGCTATTAGGCAGGGTTGGTCTGCAGATTTTACCTAACATCAAAGAAATCAATACAGATTGGAAGCATTTTCACTTACAGGTTTCCTTTGAATTGAAAATTTTCATATTTTTAAATGCAATTGAAAATCTTGAAAATCTTGCAGCCTTGGTATGAAGAGTTTAACTTAAACTTGATACGGGGCTTTGGTGGCTATCCAAAGAGGAAATATTCCTGATATGGATGCCATGTAAAGTGATGCTTTGAAAGCAGAGTTTTCTGGTTTTGTGTCTGTCTCTTGAGTTCAGTATCTTCAAGGCCTAATCTGAAAAAAAAAAAAAAAAAAAAAAACCACCCACATTTGAGACTTTGCCACACAACAGATCCATTTATAAAGNATTCCAGAGATTAATTTTTGTGAAGATAAGGACAATGTCCTCTTTGACCCTTATGTATAGTGTGTGCTGTGATGGTGCCTTCAGTTGACATTATAGTGACAATCTGAAAGAATATGATGACATGAGGACCTGCCAGATGGATGCTATGAGTTCTGAGGTGTTTGACAAGGCTCTGACATTGGGATGGATAATCAGAGGGATAGAGAAGAAGAACAGAAAGTCCTGATTTTCATGCAGTTCTGAAGGTTTCAAGGCCACTGAATTTTTTTCACTGAGCAGGGCTTTGCTTGCTTCAACCGAAGGACCTGGGGCTTATCGACCAGTAAGGGAGGTCTGTTCCCACTTAGAGACATTTGTAAGCATGGCAGCTCAAATCAGAATAAATAGAGAGTTTTGAGTCCCTCCGGGAGTGTCTTTCATATGCTGAGGCAGTGCCCAAATGCTGCAAGAATATTTCCTCGTTGATCATCTTCAAAGTGTGGCAATGTCTGTAGGCACCAAGTATAGTGGCAGCATTCCCAGTGCTGGTGTTGGGTGCTGGTTTTGTGTATCCCTGCTCCATGCATGACATTTTACTGGGAACCTGGGATAGATTATTTCCTGTGATAACTTTTTTTTTTTTCCAGAAGTTCTCTAACTGGTGCAGAAGTATTAGTAACTCATGCTTTCTCTCTAGTTCTTACATTGATTGTTAAATATCATGCATCTACATAAAGATATGAGCCTGGAAAGATGATATTCCCTATCTGAGTAGGTTTTCTTTCTGTTACACCCACTTCTTGGGCAGCAGCATTTGCTCAGACATCAGGATAAGTAACAATGCTTTTTACAGTTGTCACTTACCTTTTTCCAAGATACTCTTCTAATTTTCTTGTCTTACACCTTGTTTTACACAACTGGGAGCTAAGTGCTCTTCAGCTGGCATTGTGGGACTGACCCAAACCTTTTTCCCTCTGGAAATCTAGACCATAACTGCTCAGTGGGTTGTTTTTTGATAGTAAAGCAAATGTTGGAATAGTAAGTTTCCCTATGGGCTAGGGCAGGCTTGGCTCTCCTTGTTCAGAGACATCACATGGTACCCTCAATCCCCCACATCCCTCGTGGGAACAGGACTTAATCCTCACGGTTGGGTTGGTTTCTCTATTTCTGTAAGGTGACAGGCTGTCGGAGTGACTGTAAACACAGGGGGGTTAACCAGAGGCACCTGAAGGGGAACAGAAGCAAACAGCATGCGCTTTTGGAGGGGAAAGTGCGGGTTTTCTCTGGTTCAATGGGTGGTACGTGTGACAGACGTCCCCGTGAGTGATAAACAGGCTGATGGAGCCGCCTTTTGGGATCAGATCTGCATTGATCAAGAAGTTGGTGACACCTGGTGGCGAGCGCTGGCCAAACCCGGGCTCTGCCGCCTGACCCAGATTCAGTCGCTGCTCTTTGAATGGGCTGCTGCAGAATTAATGCTGTTCTCTGACAAGGGCGAAATGCTCCACGCCAGAGTTACTATTTTCCGAGGTTTTGTAGGGGTAAAACCGGTTTGAGGTAGTTTTGTGCAGCGGCAGGAGCATCCCGACTCTGCCGTGGCTCCATGTCTGCTCAGGCAGGATCATGTCCCTGACACCATCTGTGCCTTTGCTGCTTGAATTTGGCTGATCCCCTTGTTTCACATCACCTGGAGTATGTTATCTGTAAAGGATGAGAAATTTTGGGAGGAACAGACTGTAACAGAGGTCAAGTACAACTGGCTTCTTATCTGGTGTACTTTGGAGAAAATAAATGCCATTTCTACATAACAGAATTCTTAAGTTTTGTATCACTGGTGAGTATGTGGGTCATCTTACACAGGGAACCAATTAAAAATAATATAATAGCATGCTTGCATCAATCCATACCTGCTGAACTTTCCAGAATCTAACTTGGAAAAAAACCTTTGGTTAGGGGATTTTTGGAGTCAGTGACCCTTTTTGTTGTAAGAGCCCTTCCTGCACCCAGATGGGGCCTGCTGAGATGGTGCACATACGGAGCAATTCTTTGGGATGTGCAACCACCACTGTTCAGGGTGGTGTTCACCCCTGCAGAGCCAAAGAGTGACTCAGCCAGGCTGCAGTCAGGATCCTTGTGCTTCTCAAAGAGTAAAATTTATAGTCCCAAAACGCTGTAAAATTGAAAAGCAATTAAAAGATCCTTGCACATTTCTTCAAAGTGACTTTTCATCCCTTACAGTCACATCTCCAGATGTGTAGCAGCATTCTATCAGAGAAACGACACAAAAGGGTTCCTGGGAAGGTAATGTTCCTTTTATCCTTCCCCAGTGATGGCTTTATTGCAAGAAATGAACTATAAAACATATTTCTTGGGCAGCCTAAGATCCCAGTGTTTTAAATTCAGAGAAATAGAGACATTTCCAAAATCCTGTCAGTTCAGCTGTACTAAGGTGTCTTTTCAGACATAGTTTAATATTTTGGAAGACTTTAATGCTCAGTTTAGTTAGTTTCCTCCAATTGAATTTGGATTTTGCTTGTTGGCTAAGTAATTGTTCCCCAAACTGCCTGAGGCATCAAGTTGATCTTGACAGAAATGCTGAAGTAAACATTATTATTTAGTAACTGTGACTGTTCAGAGCTGCACCACTGGTGCCAAACTGTTACTTGCTATGACAGCTCATTATCTCTCCCAGTCCTTTACATATATTTTTGTTTATTCTGGTGGGCTGAAAATAGATGTGTCCATTTTTGTGTGTTTGTTGTTTTCTGTACAGCAGTGAAACTGTGTTTATTAGGTGTACAACATCTTGTGTGGTTTTGGTGGTGCTGAGGCCAGTGGGGAGGCATGTCCTGGTATAAACTTATTTTGTGAAGTCCAGGATAATATTTATGTATCTATCTATATATAAAAACCATAAGGTATAAGCTTTTTTTAAAAACATATTTACACATTTATAATAGTGTGTGAGCAGCTCAGCCTGTGAAAGGAGGAAGATGACCACTGATTCCAGTCAAGCTCAGGTCTGTGTACACCTGTCAGAAAGAGTCAGTAAAGAGCACTCCTGGTCTAAACACTTAGAGATGTCTTTGAGCTCATCTGGCTTCTGGACAGTAACATTTTCCACTCTGGCTGACTTTCTTAATAACACACTGGCCAAGTGTGTCTGCTGTAATCCATGGGCCATTGTTATAATTGCTGTAAATTTTTTGGAACTGTTCTAAATCTGTATTAGAGATTTCTTTTTAAACCTTCATCTTCAATAAAGGTGAAAATACTAAGCACAGAAACTTGTTAGCACTGCAACTTGTTCCTATACTGCATTATTCAGATGAAATATAAAATCTAAAAGCCCATGTTTAATTGGTAGTTTGTCCCAATTTTAGTTTGGGAGATGGCCTTTCAGGCACACATGTCAGGAAGATGGAGCAGAGGGAGAACTGTTATTTCCTTCTCTGGTCTGTGTTTCACTGTGCATTGCTGCAGCTGGGTCACGTTGGCAATTGGGAGTTTCCTGATTTTGCCCAGGGAGCTGTATTCATGTTGGATGCCATAAAATCTTGACAAAAGCAAACTAGAAAGTGTTAATTATTTTTTTCTTTCATATTAGGGGGAACAGTGATGGTATTGTAATTGCAGAGACTTTTCCAGGTCATGTGATTATGCCACGTGAATGGAGGATTCCGAATACAGGATTTTTCATAAAACATCTCTCAGCTTGAAAAGCTCATGCAGCATCACCAGGTTGATGAAAGTCAGTATTTTAATTACTTTTAAAATATTTTTGAGGAAAGATGTTGCAGTCTTGTCTGTGACCTGGGACAACCTTGATTCTGATCTTTTAACCAAGCAAGTAGCTATTTTTATATGTAAGCAGGGTGTGTAATCTGCATTACAGAGATCAACAGATTATGGCAGATTTGGAAAAAGGACCAAAGCAAACAAAACACCAGATATCTGGTCTTATCTTGGCAACAAATCACCTTGCCACCCTCATAAGAAATAGGGACAGAGCCCTGGAGGGCTGCAGGTCTCCCTGCATGTGTGCTTTAGAAACCACTTCAGAAAGCCACCACTTGTGGCAGGTGCTGCAAAGTGCCACTGCAGGGGAAGGATGTTCTGCTTTCAGGGCATCCAAATATCTCTGCCCTGAGCAGACTCCAGATACAACAGGTTGCACTTGTCTAGCAAGCCTTGATCAAAGGGATTCTGCCCTTGCAAGGCACTGGACTGAGAAGCTCCACTAACATGATCTGCCTGGGTCCCGAGCCCTTAGGGTGATGCCTTTTGAAGTAATAATGTGATTTTATTTAGTCAGATAGGAAACATTATTTATCTCAAAGCTCCAAGATAACAAATGCACAGCTTAATGTGCTACAGATGTGTGTGATGGTGAATCAGGGCCTTGGAAAGCTTCCAAACAGCTTCAGTGCTGGTGGTCATGCACTACACAAGCTTGTGACAGAACCCTGTTTTCCCTGTACACCTTGGTGGAATGAGAACGGCAGGGAAAGTTCAAGGGGATGTCTGCAAGTTGTTAAGAAACTTATCTGTTTCTCCTTAATTCTGTTTTGTTTATGTTTATTTGCAATGAATTTCACCAGTGAAGGAAACAATGAATAATTTTATGAAAATACTGACAGTTATTCCAAACCGGAATATTTTTTCCTAAATCTAATTTTCTCAGAAGTGATGGCTTTTTTCTTCAGTGAGCTGGAATCATTATATTCTCTATGTATCCATTGTCATAAAAATGCTGACAAAAGAATTTACCAAAATAGCATTTGCTTGCATAAATTTAGCATATAAAAACCTACTTGTGATGAAGTTGAATACAAGGAGAAAGCTATTTGCTGTGAGAAACACTGGCCTCCATTTGCTGTGCCATCAGTTATAGCTCCGGTATCAGAGACAACCAAAGGAATCCCTGTGCATGGATTAGTGCATATTTATGTGCACTGTATGGCAAGAGTGGTATTTAATGATATTTTAAATAGTATGGAAAGGGCCTGTGTTGCTGCAGTGAGACACTGAGATGCTAAGGAGGAAGGTCTGACTGCTAATCACCTCTCCTCTGGGATACTCCTTCCTGCTGGGATCAAAATCCTGTGCTTGGCAGCAGCTGTGGAGTCATTAGGATTTTAGAAACCCAAGATTTTGCATTTTGTCCTGTAGCATCCAAAATGAGGGAAATGGCTCAGTCCCCATTCCTTTGCCTGTTCACCTACTGCCACAGTTTATTTGCCCATCCCCAGTATACATGTTGTCCTTAGTGTAAGAATATGGAAAAGAAGAAAAAAAAAAAAAAAAACCAAAGCAGCAAAAAACCCCAAAACCCGACCAAACAAAACAAAAAATCGACCAAACAAAACAAAAACCAGAAAAGAAACATGGGGAAGTTTAAAGGCTCAGCCTTATATTGAGCCTCAGACTCATTTCAGTCCTCTTGCTCCTGTCACAAGGGGAGCTGTGCATGGGGGATAATTCCATATGAAGAGAATTTATGTTTATCTGGAGGACTTCAACCACCCTGATAATTCAAGGCAGGTACAAGGGGATCAATGCAGATGTTCAGAGGTGAGTGAGGAGGTAGCCAGATCTTCTTTGGCTGCATGGACTGATGGAAAATGAGCAACTGTGGGTAAAAAGCAGGATTGTGTCCAGCCATTCCTCAACACATGCATGTATATCTGGAGTGACCATGCTCAAAGCCTGGCCCAGAGGGGTGTGTCTTCATGGATGGAGAGTACAAAAAGAACAAATGTGTCTTTCCCTGATGCAGCCCAGATCCAGTGCTGTTTTCTCAGAGAAGTGCTGTAACAGACTGAGCTCAGCTGCTGGAATGGCTGCTGCTGCTTGTGAGGTAGGGATGGGTTAGAGCAAGTCAAACCCTTCTAAATGGGCTCTTCCCCAGCATGGTTCACAGCTGTGAGGGTGCTGATGTCCCGGGCAGAGCACACAGGCAATGCCTTTTCCTGAGAGCTGCTCATCTTGGAAACACCCGAGAAAACCAAGCAGCATAGGTGGAACCTGGAAGATAACTCTAGAGTGGAATTGACACAAGAATTGTTTGCTGAGAGCTCTTTAATGAACTTCACTGTCTGTCCTTCATGGGCTCTGCAGTGACTGCAGCTTTGTAACTCACTTAGGAGACTTCTCTACCTTTTAATAGACTTTCTTTCTGTGCTTCTTGGTGTTCCAAGCTATTCCATTACCCAGTTGTCTTCAGTGCCAGGGGAATGATGTAAAATTGCTGCTGTCGAGAGGTAAACAGTGACATTCCTGGACATAGCAAATTATCCCACACCAAGCTATCTGTGTGTGCCAAAAGCATCTCATGCTGTGCACACTGTGGGAGTCAGAAAAGTCAGAAGTGAGTTTAAGAAGCTACTTCAGAAGCCCCATTTGGAGTCCATCACAAGGAAAGCATCATTCTGGTGTTCCTCATTTGGTGTTCCTTTTCCCAGGAGGTAAAAGGGGGGGGGGGGGG